>JAWQRP010000534.1:0-26669 GCA_033557875.1 Quadriops clusia
AGAATTTTTTATTTAATATTTTGAAAACACTAAAGTTAAGACTCTAAATACTCAAGAATAAAAAAATATAATTATATAGTGAGTCAAGAAATAATAAATATTTTATAATTTTTTTTTGCAAATAATTTCATTTTTATCCCCACAACACCCTTTTAAATATTAAATAAAAAATTCTAAATGAAATATTTGATTTCCATCTCATAGAAAAAATCCAAGCTTTCATTTAGTATTTTTTATTTACTTTTTAAAAGGGTGGTATGGGGAGAAAAATGGAATTATTTGCAAAAAAAAACAAAAAATTACACTTAAAATAAAATAATGACTTCATGTCTATAAAATAGACTTTTAGAGCATTTATTAAGTTTTCATTAGCCATAGGTTGCGATTTTTTTCAATTACTGGTATACGAATTATACTTAACACAAGTCGTAGTGCGTCAAAATTAAATATACCTGTAATTGCAAAAGTAGTGATAATAAAGCCAAACAGAGGGCATAGATAGGAATTATTTACTGTGTAGAATCGGTATGGAAAGTTAGAAAAAAACCGAAACCCCAAGTTCAAAAATGTAGGTATTGTTTTGGCAGAGAATGACTCTTATCAATTTCACATTCACGGCAATGAATTGACCGCGCGCCTCCGCCAATTGTGCAAGTATAGGATTTCCCATAACATAACCCGTCCGTGGTTAGTTTCCAAATCAACCCCTAGATCCAAATTTCCCGCGTCGTCCGTTTCACCCCCCAGAGTTGCCAACCCCCGAATGCGTGCTGCCAACGACGCGCGCGAGGGTTGCTGTCAAAAACCACCACCGCCACAATCAATCTGAGTTTTTGCCCACCCTATTCACGGTGTCATTCGGGAAAAAAGTATCAAGAAAATTAATTCCGTGCGATTCCTTTCCTGAATAAATGAGGCCAGTTGGGGGCGGTCGACCGCGAGCGTCTCTCTCGCCACCGTCCAT
Source organism: Quadriops clusia (assembly GCA_033557875.1). Classification (NCBI taxonomy): domain Eukaryota; kingdom Metazoa; phylum Arthropoda; class Insecta; order Coleoptera; family Hydrophilidae; genus Quadriops; species Quadriops clusia. The sequence goes on from JAWQRP010000534.1 coordinate 965, forward strand.
TTAACCCCATAGCTAGCGAGTTGTGTGAGCGGAGTGCAGAAGGAGGAAATGAGACAGTGAGTGACGGACTGCGTCATTTCGCACATCATGTTTGTACCTTTGTGCGTGTGTTAGTGAAGGGGTGCGTGAGTGGTCAGGGGGAGAGAGTAAACCAAAGCATCAACGTCGCCGTCCTCAATTTTATCAGTAATCGCCACACTAAAGCAGAATTGCTTCTCGTGGGGGTTAGAACCAAGCCGTAAATATGGCGAGTTACGATATCCGTAGTGGTGGTTTTCTCGGCATTCTTGACTCCGGAGATTTCGAACAAGTTCCGGCTCGTCTGCTGGGACAATAAGAATGGACAAGTTCGCTGCCGGTTAATCGGGACCTAAAGACGAGTAGAGACACCGCGCCGTTAGCATAAAGGTGAGAAACACTTCCGATTCCCTCTTGTACACTTTAACGCTCTTTAACTCGTTAACTTCGGCAAACTGAGTTGCGTACAGACGCGTGCTGGCTGATGGATGGCCATAATAATTACCATTACAACGTTCTCCTTTCGTGGGATAAGCGCATTGAACACCTGCGAGGTGTAATTTAGTAAAATCTATTTGTGTACATTTACTCCATTGGTGTATGAGGATCATGAATGGATATACAGGGTGATAAGTGCATGCAGGAACAAAAAAAAAATTTACGGATTTACAGGCCAGACATCCCATGTACCTAGAATTTAAGCGTGATGAGGTTCTAACTACACCCCGTACGTATAAAATCAAGTGCTTATCATCAAATCTGGCCCTAAGGAATCGATTTGATAGTACTGGGATAAAAAAATAAATTAAAATTTTAAACAAAATGTGCATTTTTAAAACATCAAAAGGGTAATTCATACCTGTATGAATACCGAAAATTACATTAATCATTCGATGCTTTAATATATTCTACATTCATAGAGACGAAATTCAAAGTTGCAAAAAGAATATTAATATATTTAGAATAGCATAACTAAATTATTTGTGAATGACAGTTTTTATTATTTCCAGGACTCGCGCATAATTTCAGTCTCAAAATTCTTTGCTAGTAAAGGTATTCATTAATTATTAAATGCGAAATGAAAAACACAAGCCAGTTCATGTAAGTTTAGTGAGGTGGTTTTCATGTTCCTAATAATTAATACATCCTTATAGATTTTAGAAAGAGTAGTATGTTCTTTTTATCGTTACCAACATGCAACAACAATTTTTATAGAATATCATAGACATGTTCTCCTACCAGTTTAAAATAAAATAGACCAATTGGTGACACCATTAAACCGCTTTTTAAATTTATTTACTATTACTTTATTAATAGATATACCTAGTTCGTTCTCCCTCAATAGCATTCAAAAATTTATTTATTTTTAACTACGGTATTCTTTTATTGTTCGTATAATTTCAGAAATATCTAGTATTTTTTATTTCTTAGCCAAATTTATGTATTAACAGTGAAGGCCTTTTCTTAAGATTTTTTGACTATATGGGTAAAATTAAATTTACATTTTTTTGTACAGGCGTGTCCATGTAGACGTATATGCGCCATCTTCATCGTTTTATTTAATTTTGAAAGTAGGAAATCACACATTATTTAAGAATTCCTATTAAAAAAACATATTTTGCAAATAAACATAATCATATTTAAGGCAGCATATTTTTGATAGCAAAAAATATTAAAAAATAACCACACCATACACCAAAATTCTTAAGAAATGCTTCAACTTCATAATTATTTTTTTAATAATAAAAAAAAGCGTTGACTAGCATTATTCTATCACTTAGTATACTATATAGCTACTTACATGTATGTAAGAACATAGGTTCATAAGAGAGTCTGCAATGCCCACCCAATTAATCTGTACCTATATAGTCACTTTTTCTACAGTGCTTTGCTCATAATAGGATATAATTAGTTACGTTATAACTCAATCTAGAATAAAATCACCCATCTAAGAGAAGTCTGTTTAGAGGGTATTAATTAATTACATAAGTAACTTGTAGGTTGTAAGCTGGCGAGACTTGAGAGGCCTAGGGGGTCGAGGAGGAGGGTCCAGGTGCGCAGCAGAAGAAAAAGGAAAGGCAGAAAAGCAGAAGGATCGGTTGAAAGGCAGCAGTGGCAACAACCGCAGCAGCAGCGGGAAAAAAGTGAAAAGTCAGAAGGATGGAGTGGATGTCGGGGTGCCCCATTGTGGTGCGCCACCAACAGTAGCCGTGGCCTGGACTGGGCCGGGACATGCAGTCAGAATCGGGTCGGTACATCAATTCGGTGTCTGACCTCTACGGAACGGACGAAATTGAGTTTTTGCTGGACGACATCAGAGACCTGGAGCCCTCAAGCTGCAAGCCTGAAGACATTCAGGTAGCTATGGGACAACAGTGCACGGTATGCACGCCTATACATATACTCATAATACACCATAGTACCCACACCTGTTAATAATAATCGTACAATTTATTCTACCGACTTGTATTATTATTATTATTATTACCGTTTGTTAGTATTTGGAACTGGAAATAATTTTGTGTAAAGTTTCTTCATAATTAAAATTATTTCTTCATCTCTTGCTACCAACTGCATGGTGTACCACAACTTTCGTATTTATTATTATATGCATGATTAACATTATTATCAGTACGAAGATATTCCTGGTAGAGACTTAAAACTCACTTTTAAATGAAATAGAAACATATTTAAACTTCTATATCTATATGTTAGAAAAACTATTTCTACTTTCCCAAAAGCTAGACCAGAAATATCTAAACCTTTGTGATTCTCAAATTATATTACTTTCTTTCATATTTTATTGTTTTAAACTTTTTATTTCAAATTTTTATTATGTACCAAATTTATTTTAATAAACATTTATTTATTTTAGCATGAGTTTTTTTGTTATGACCTAATATTCCAACAAAAGAAATATATTTTTACAGACATTAGAGCCGTTCCTAGTATTCGAATTTCTGTGTACCCTTTCTATAAGATTAAATCTTAGAGCATGTACTTAATTTTTATGTTAAGTAGCTATAGCATCTTTGTAGAAGTGAAAAGTAGAAATTGGATCGAACGTAAGATAAGAAATGTGCCATGAAACCGAACGGTCAGTTCAACTTTTGTTTTACTCTTGCTCTTGTGCACTCGAAGGACTTTGAGATAGCAGGTAGCAGGACGGGTGCCCTTGGAGGCAGCAGTGAGTGTGCGGGCGGCTGCGAGTGCGAATCGCCTTTGGGCACGGTGAACTCCTGGGACTCGCACTCTCACTACCGCAGGCGCCCCGCCTCACCTGATCTCTCACTCTACTCCGGAGTCATCGTTTATTGTGACCATGGTCACCTGCGCACTCCCACTGGTGTTGTCAGAGTCCTATTGGTGGTAAGTTCTTGAGTTTACCACATATTATACATTAACTTTTAAAATATCATAGATAAGTCATTAGTGAATTAATTTAAGCTCCAGGTCAAGACAAATTAATTAGTAATAATGAACAGCATTTTTGAAACAATGTCTCTTATTTTAGTTGGTCAACCAAATGGTTCAATGTTAGAACATTTTTAAAACTGTCGCATAAGAGATGAACACTAAATAAATTAAAATCCAAAGTTATATAGCTGAGCGCTACCCAATTAGACTTTATGTGTTCAAAGCTTATTTAAAGAATTCTATATATATTTGTAGTAGTTACCATTGTTTCTAATTTTTTTTTAACTAATCATAAGTATTATACTTACGATGATTATATTATAATAATAGTAAGTATTTCTGCATAACAAATCATAAAACCTTTATATTTTATACTGATAAATCTTTAAGTATATTTAATAAATTTTATTCGTCTTATAAATAATACCTTACTAAAAATAAATTAATCACTTTTACTTATTGTGAGTGTAAAAGAACTGTAAACTTGTATTATTACTAAGAGGGAAAGAGAGAGAAGACCGAATCTCTCTATACATTGAATTACTATTTTCAGAGAACTACTTTTAGTATTACTATTTCATAAATCTACATACCTATTACAGATATCAACAGTGGCGTGTCTGACATGCCTATGTACTTCCGGAACAGTAAAGGTCGGATTGTTTATGTTGCCTTTAGTGGGAAGGCTACGTCTCATGATGTTTGTCACGCTCCTGAGTCTCCTAGTAACTTGTTTATTATTGTTCCTGGATATATCACACGTCATATATTTATTCCCTTTTAATTGGGGAAAAGTGGTAAGTTCAACATTCAAAGTACTTTAGATCCTATCCAAATATCAGTTTGCAAAAATTCATATATTCTATAACTCACTTATTTGCACTCTTTTAATTAAACTGTCAACTACATTAAACATTACGACCTACTAATCTTATTAAAGGACCGATTAAATTACAAGTAAACAAGCATAGTCATAGCAACATTTAATTGTGTTATACTGTTACCATGACATTCTCCAAATTGAGTAAAGAATTACCTATATTAAAATTTATTACCATTTCAAAGTTGCACGTCAAAATGAAAAAAGACAAAAAATTCAAAGTAGAAATCTTAAATACATATATCGTTGAAAGCTTTCAAAATATTTGTTTTAACATTGTAATTAATTTTATTTCAGAATGCCTATTTTTATGTGGGGCTTAGTGTGCTGTTTTTAATTGCCTCAAGTTTAATATTTCACATGATATTTCTGGCAGACGCATTTACTTGGGTACCCAAATGGACACATCATCAGTTGCTTGTCACAGGGGTATGATATTTTATTGTTACCATCTATTTTTAATTTACTTGCAAGCTAAACAGTAATTAGCTATATAATTTCATTATTTTTAATTTTTTATATATTACATTTTAAGAATTTCTTTTTTATTGTACATGTTTACCATTCAATGGCCACTATCTATGTCCACTCCTGTCATTATACTACATCCACCATTTTCACTTTTGACCTACCAATAGAAAAACATTCAAATATTGACTTTTTACATCTGTTCTTGTGTTGATTTTATACCAGTTCTTTCTCTCTTCCGAGATAATCTTTTGATTCCCTAGTTTTTGATAAAAAAAAAAGAGTAAGGTACTTTCCGCAAAGTGACTTGCCGCATATCCTTCTTCGGATCATTTTGCTCATCTTTAGGCAATCAACTTTGATTTATATATAAAAAAACTAAAAACATAAAAATCATTACTCTTTTTTCATATTTTCTTTTCAAGAGTATTACAAGAAAGAATATTATTTTACCAACAAAACTCAATCAAAAACAATAAAACGAAACAGTTAACACTTATAAATTTTCAGTGCCTCGGCTACGTGTGTTGCCTAGAATCGGCCATCCTCACATTGCTTCAAAAATGTGGCATGACTCGGTACCGTCCTGTAGCAGAAGACCCAAGCCTCAACCTGCAAGAACGTCCGACATCCCCCTCGGCCGTCTGCTACCACCCCGTAGTGGATCGAGTATCATCAAATAATCGAATTACATCCTCCGCTTCATATAACTACAGACCGATGGTATCGCTGGCTAGCGCCCATGCAGTGCCGTCTACGTCGCAACACGACCCCATGGACTACGCCGAATACGATGTGCAACCGTGCTCGTCCAAAAGCGTGCCTGACACGTACAGGACCGCATGATGATACGTTCACATCGTAACTCTTAACGGTTTTCCAATTTTGCCTTCTGCAGGATAATACAGTGTGATTGTCCGGTTGTTTGCCATTCGAGTGACCAACCTCTCTGGAGTGCAGAGAAATATCCTTATTGTCGTCCAAACGCACACAAATATACTCTTTATGCTCATGTACATTAACAAAAGTGAAAAACAAATAAATGCCATCAATAACTTTGTATTTGTACATGTATTTGAAACAGCAAAAGTTTTAGTACTCATTATGATATGAGGATCTTCTTTGCTAAATACATTCTTTTTATTTATTTTGTTAAATAAGTAACTTTATTACATATATACTATGTAAATTGGCATTTCTACCAACTATAATAATTTTTACGGTCCACTTTTATTAATAACATTAATACTTCTAAAACTTTTTTTTAAATCATAGTGCTAATAATGATTAAGGAGTACAGTTTATTGTAAATTAGCTTCTTCATTCATGAATTGTTAATAATTCTAACTGTTCAAAATCAGTAAACATAAAATATTTTATCACAAACTGAAAAATTTATTTTTACTGATATTGTATAGTAATTTTAACAATCACTTTGTAAGAACAAAACATTTTCTTTGTGAATTGGCTACTTATTAAAGTGAGATCAGAAAAACTAGCCTAGGTGTAAAGAATCTATTGCTATAAAATATGTACAGCAGTTATAAAAATAGGAACAATTGTGTATTTGATTGTAAAAATGAGGTATTTACAAAAATCCTTGCAATTGGTATACGTGTGTGTGTAAGAAAGACCTTTTTACTTTTTTTGTACTAGATATTAGATTTACACACTAAACCGATAAATTCAAAACAACAGTAACTTAAGTATAATTATCCTTATTCATTTAAATTCTCTATAAATCTTGTGGTTGCAACATTTGTTTTATAATAAAATATAAGGATTTTTAAATGACGAACGGGTATAAAAAAATCAACATAATTAAAAAATGTATAGAAAAAGTTCATGATGTATATACTGCCAACTCTTAGATTTACTAACTTAAACTTATTTCAATTTTTACTTACACTTCTACTTTTATTACGTGCGATAAATTGTCGACAAAATTTTTGGGAAACAAATGCAACAGTTTGCTTTCCGTAGCACTTTAAATAAATAATAAAATTGGAAAGAGATAGCCCTGGACAATCAGTGATACATCAGACGTTATGTACATTAGAGGACAATATTATTCTGTTATTATTACAATCTGGCAAACTAAGCTACTAACTGTGGAAAACGATGTTTTCTGGAGGTCAGTCCATCATTATCATTATGTTGATAAATGAAAATATTTGTGTTCTGTATAGTGTGATTTTGTATAAAAATAAAAAGAATAAAATACTTTAATTTGTTTATTCGTTTAATTAAAAACTATCACCCAAAAAATATTTACGTTCATTATTTGTTACTTTATCTTATACATACTAATGCTTTATACCACATATCAAAAATTACTTAAATACAGAAAATTAATAAACATTGTAAACAAATACAAGAGGTGAAAGATGAAACAAGTACTAAACAAGAAATAAATGATTTTCACAGCCTATTATCTATTTCATTTATAAATTAGAATGCACCTATATTACCCATGATTTGGCTCTGATTCATCAGAATCACCATTTTTCAATTTTGATAATGTTGAACTATTGATTTGGTTAACTAATTGAGGATAATCTTTCGATATCTGTACGATTTCTTTTCTTAACCTTTCAGCTTCGCGCAAGAAACTCTTCAATTTGTTAATTTTTAATTTACCCGAAACATGATCATTTGTACCTTGACTCGATCCAGTTTTTGAAGACTCGAGCAGTCCCTTAATCTCTTCGTCATACTGAACTATTAATAAAGTTAAATCAGTTTGGAATTTTTCCAGTTTATTTTCATATACTGTTACATCTTTGTTCAAGATCATTGTTTGTAAATAAACAGTTTGAGCTATTTTGTACCAATCGCCCAAGATTTCAGCTAGCTGGGTGTAAGGCGGTATGCACTCAGATTCTAATAATGTTTTTAGTCTTCTGCCAGTTTCTGTTATCTTGATTCTTTCCAAAACATGAAACTGTTCATCATTGTAACTGAGAGAACGTGTTGCTCTATCTCTATATAAATGCTGCCATGAATCTCTCAATCTTTCCACTTGGGTTCTCGCTCTTGCCGGAGCTCCTAATTCAAATGGACTTTGTACACCTCGGCTCAAAGATTCCCATTCTAAATTTAACGTGTTTTCTTTAACATTTTTTTGATCCAATTGCATCACTTTTGGACTGGTCTCTGACAAGAAAGTAGTGCTTATTTGATCAAGTTCATGAATGTAATGACCTACAGACAATTTTTCTTCACAATTTAAAGTTGAGGCAGCCACATTAGAAGCAATTGTTAAAGCTCTCGTTGTTTCTTTCCTAGAAGCAGTCATGTCGCACAAATGTTGACAAACACAATTTAAACTTTTAAGTTCTTCCATAACATATCTAGAAAATGTCAGAACACTCTTTTTGATAAGTTCTGCACAAAGTGAAGCTTTCTCTATTCTTCTCCTACATAAGTGACCAATACTACAAGCTTGTTTAGCTTGTGCCGCATCACTTTCTACAGAAATTAAATTAGGAAATTCTGGAAATTTAGGCAAGTCACCATCTAGTTCTACTGCTACGTTATTATTTTCCTTGCTAAATAAGAAAAGAGGTTCATTATCTGAGGTATTGGGGTAACCTTGAGCTCTTGTAGATTCTCCCACCAGGTTTGAAAACAACATGTTCTTGCAAAGCAAAATTTGGGCTTCTGATAAAATATCTGTTTGTTTAGTTAGATGGTTTTGAAGCTGTTCGTAAGTCTCATCAGGATGAATGTAAACTCTAAGGCTAGCCACGCCGTTCACATGGAAGATATGAATGATTTTTCTTGACAATATGTCGGTGACTTCTGAGAAAAATCGTTCAAAACCCCAAATACGTTTCGGATCAGCTTCTAAAAGACCAGCCAAAAGTGGAGTGATAATTTTTTTAAGGCCAGTGCTAAGTCGGCAGTCATGAGGAAGATCTCTGTTCCATTCAATGGGACCATTGTCTTTCGTTTGTACACCTGATATTATGCCGCTTGCTTTCTTCGTGGTTATGTGGAACATGGTTTCTTTATTCCTTCGTCCTCCATATGGTCTGAATGGTAAATTGCCTGCAATAAAATTAGGTGTAAAGAGTTTATCTATGCAATAGATAGCATGTTTTGCTAAAAATAATGTTTTATAAGATCTTTTATCTTATCTATTTTAATTGTTGCATTTTTTTTGCTCAAGTCAACAATAAAAAGAGCAAACAATTGTTAGAAAAATGTTTTTTCCAGATAAAATTTTAACATTTTATATTTAAATGTAATTTTACTAAAGTCTAGTTCAGCTTTCCTTTTATATTATGCTTATTTTTTTGGTTACTTAAGAATAATATACATAACAATTATGTAAAAATGATTACTTAAATGAAATGAAGTATTTGATAATTTTTTTTATTTCCCAGGCGATGTCAGTTGATATTATTCAAACCTATTCAGTATATCAAGTTACTACAACAAAAGTTATATTAGAACAATTTAGCGAAAAATAAATGTGAAATAGATGAAAAGTAAGAAATTAAAGCTGTATTGTAAGTTTCTTTAAAAAATTTAAAATGTTCAGAACGGTAGAAATAGTGAGAACTTTGAGTAGGGAAAAAATAAATATCAGTCTACTTTAAACAGTTGAGTCATCAGCATTCTTCTTTCATTGCTGTAAAGTTCACATAAAAAAATTAAATGGTTCAGATTACCAATATTAGAAACAGTGCCAATAAATAAAAAACAATGTTAAAGCTCATTTTGAATGAAGATATGAGAACAAACTGGCTCAAACATTTAAAGATTGGACTTTCAATGTGAAAAAAAGGCAATAGAGACGATGACAAAGAAAACACATTAAAACCAGGTGGAACAATATTTTTACAGGAAACATTTTAAAAGAAATATAATAGAAAATCCAACCCAGTTATTAATATATTAAAATATTTGCCCCTGTTAGGTTTTATCATTAAGACATCATAAATTGAATATAGGAAATAAAAACATTGTTTATGACAACTTCATTTCATTATAATAATTTAATTGTTTTTATTCCAGATTTATCTGAACTGCTATTAATTAGAAAAAATAAAACTAAACTTCTAATGAATTCTACTAGAGATACAAAAAATATTGTCAAATCACTTTTGTGATATAATTTTATCGCCTTCTGTCTCCTGTTTAGGAAAGAAAATTGTGCAAATAACCATTTAGGGTTTGCATTCTCCCTCAGTCCTAAGAAACAGTCAGATGTCAATTTACCAATAAAATTATAGCACTATAATAAATTGAAGGCTCTGTACAACTGAAAATGTATAGATCGTATCCTTTCAGAATATATATGTGAGAATAAGAATCTTGTGTTTGTGGTATATTTACCATAATTAATATGGTCAAGTATTATAAAAAATTTAACATTGATATGATCATGTATTGTAAAAATTTGCTTGTATTCTGTACTTAAATGATATGCAGATACATGTTTATAAATTTATAATAATTGTGCATAAAAGTACTATTTACATAATGTAATAATCAGTAAAATAAAATATTCAGTTAGAATTTTTGTACTTTTTTACGTAAATAAAATAAAAGATGTGATAAAACTACAGTCAAACCTGTTTTTATACGGTACATTGATTCCTATAGAATCATGTAAAATAAATATCGCATAAAAATATATTCAGTGAATATGGAAAATTAGAAGAATGGTTCCTTGATGATCGAGTATAAAAACAATAATATAAAAATATTCACAGTGCTTATAGAGAATTAGAAAATTCGTTCCTGACATAAAAAGTACAATTAATGCAGATCATATGATATTACGTTATTAATTTTATTTGTGGATTTGATTTTGTAAATACAAGGACATGGTAAATATAGGCCTGGAAAAAATGAAAATTTATTTATTTATTGAAATGGTGTTTTATGTAGACTAGTGATAATGCAATTCGTACAACTATTTCGAAAGGTTTCACTTGTGATCAAGGTAACCAACCAAATGAGGGGAATCCCCCACTTGAAGCATTTCTAAAAAGTGTTATTTCAAAATATTTCATATTCAAAATAATTCATGTAAAAACAGCTTTGACTATACAGGGTGTTCGGATTGAAATGTAGTGCAAAAAATCCGGCGGTCTTTGATCTTTAAAGAGGCGGCAAAGAAGCCGCAGACTTTATAAAACATTTCAAAAAGAACACGTGGTATATACATATTCATTTCGGATATTTGTAAATTTTACCTGTCGCAACATGATATAAAGTTACGCCAATTGACCATAAATCAACAGTAGCGCCAAAACTCTTTCCAACTGGTTTTCGAAGCACTGCTCTTTCGTACATATCTGGATGTAGATATTCTTCCGTCCCATAAAGAGATACAAATTGCTGACCCTCTTGCAGCTCTCGAGCGGCCCCAAAGTCTGTTAACTTATATATAGTTGTTCCGTCATCACGAATGAATTTCATAATATTTCCCGGCTTTAGATCTCTATGTACTAAATTGTTGTCTCTCAAATGCTTCATGCCAGAAGATAAATGGTCGACGACAAGCAAAAACTCTCCCTCTTCTAAGCCATATGTGTTTTCCGGATCATCTAATATGTTAAACAAACTGCCCCCTGTACACAGCTCCATGACAATTACTTTGCCACGACCTTCCTGCTGTTCCTCCTCAATTGCCAATAATTTCACAATATTTTCATGTTTTACCTTCTTAAGCACCTCAAATTCTCGCATTTGAACATCATGTGGGCGCATGTGGCTCAATTGATTGAATGTCTTAACGGCTACTGGTTCACCATTCACCTTGTTAACTCCTTGGTACACAGCCCCTGTGGCCCCTTTCCCCAAAACACTCGTTGTGCACCAAACATAATTAGCAGATCCTCGAAGAAAAGACATTTTTCAATTTAACTATTTTCTATTTAACATTTAATATTGAATTCTTTTACACTGTTAGTAAAACTCCAGTTATGAATCTATTATTAGATTCTTAAGCTAAACTTTTATTCCCCTCAGTGGAATAAACAAACACGACTAAATCTTGAAGTACGTAGATAACCTATTAATTCACCTAAAGTGACAAATGACAGTTTTAGTGAGGTTAGGTTCTGTCAAAGTGGTTGACGTTTGCATAGCTATGTTTTTCATTAGAATGTCAACGAAAAGCAAAATGTAAAATAAATTTGTGCAACAATTGGATAAAAGATGTCAGAAAGGGACTACGCTCCGTTGAGCGCGGCCTGTGTAAGGGCGCTTCACGACAAAATGTACGACAAAAGAAAAACCGCTGCATTGGAAATAGAAAAGTAAGTCAAACAGTAAAATATGATTCCTAAGCTAACAAAACACTTCTTATCAGGATGGTTAAAGATTTTGCATCAGCAAACAACACAGGACAAATTGTTCGGATATTGAAAGTACTAGGACAAGATTTTGCAGGATCGCCAAATGCACATGCTCGTAAAGGAGGACTTATTGGATTAGCTGCAGTGGCAATTGCTCTTGGCAAGGTATTGAATTATTTATACATAAAGTGTTCAGAGATTAAAAAAAACTAAAAGGAGTTCTTGCAATTTTTTCTTACTGCGACTAGTTTTGATCGTCTACTGCGATCCTCGGGTGCTTACATTAAATGGTGAGTAAACGCATTAGAAAACTTATGTTAACAAAAAAAAAACAAAATTAAAAGTTCTGATACCAGATGATTAAATTATTATTAATGATAATTAATTAGAACAAACATGTGATAGTCAAACCATTAAGCGCAGGTGTATCTGTATTGACGTAAGCACCTAAGGAAGATCGCAAAGGATGATCGAAGCTAGTACCAATAATAAAAATATTACAGTCCTTTTTCTTCTTTTTAACCTCTGTATACCACATCCTTATCAGGGATCTGTTCTATCATTGACCAATTCAAAACTGATGAGAGTAGGGTGGCAACTTCACTTATGAAACTCAAAATTCAATTTAGTTTCCTCTAGTTTTTAAATATAGTACAAATACTATATTTTTAATTACTTTAGATAATTTAATATAGTATTATTGTCTCATATTCATAACTAGTGTGGTGTGTTTTGTCTATTAGTTATTATCGTAGACAAAGGAATATAGTAACTAGATATGACAACTTATGAGACATATGCGTGGCAAAAAATCATTAGTAAATCGTTTCGAAACGTAGAGGCCCAGCAGTCGAATTCGACGCGAGATGTGATTTTGGCAACGAATTTTAGTTCCAGCAACGAAAGTTTGCCACAACAAAACGGAGGTGGCCCACATGAAAAAACACTACTAAAATCGGTATTAAATTTTTTCATGTGTGCCGTCTACGTTTTGTTGTGGCAAACTTTCGTTGCTGGAACTAAAATTTGTTGCCAAAATCACATCTCGCATCGAATTCGACTGGTGCGCCTCTACATTTTGAAACGATTTACTAATGATTTTTTGCACACATATGTCTCATAAGGTGTCATGTCTAGTTACTATATTCCTTTGTCTATGTTATTATAGTATGTAGTTTATTTATATAACTTCAAATTACATAAGAATAAACTATATTTATAACTGTGTAATCATTTAAATTAATGATTGATAGGTACATTAACATTGAATATACAAATACAATTACCTAATTTCTTGACTTACAGGAAACGGGACAGTACACAGATGAATTAATTCTACCCATAATTGGTTGCTTTTCTGACGCTGACCTCAGAGTGCGATATTACGCTTGCGAATCTTTATACAATGTAGTAAAAGTAGCAAGGGGAGCTGTGCTACCACATTTCCGTGGAATATTCAGCTCTCTTAATAAAATAGCTACAGACTCTGAACAAAGTGTTAAAAATGCATCCGAATTACTAGATAGATTAATGAAGGTAAATATGAAATCAATTTTCTTTCTCTGCTTATTTTCTAACATGATCGATTTCTCTTAGGATATTGTGACAGAAAGTACATCTTTTGACCTGGATGGATTCATGCCATTGTTGCGAGAACGAATTTACACTAAGACTTCCTTTGCGAGGCAGTTTGTAATATCTTGGATCTCTGTACTGGATGCAGTCCCTGACATAGATTTGATCATTTATTTGCCTGAACTTTTAGATGGGCTATTCAAGATCTTAGATGATTCTATGCCCGAAGTTAAGAAAATGTGTGACACTGTCTTAGGAGAATTTCTTAGAAGCATTAAGGCTGATCCTTCAAGAGTAGACTTTGCCAATATGATCAACACTTTAATAACCCATGCTCAAGATAAAAGTGACGATGTAGTACAGGTAATTTTTTTATCAAACGAATTAGTATTCACGAAATAATAAATGCATGAGAATCTTAAGTTTCATTATTATATTTTTATTAAGAATGAAAATTGCAATAAGAAAAACTAATTATAATCGATTATCTAGTTTACTGCTATCACCTGGATCAAAGAATTTGTACAATTATCTGGACCAATGATGTTACCCTTCCTGTCTGGCATCTTCGTAGCAGTCTTGCCATGCCTAGCTTATGACTCGGACGCCCGGAGAAGTATCCTTACTTTTTTATTTATTTTTCATTCATTTTAACATTCTTTTTCTTCTAACAAATTAAATCTATATTGTTCCATTCGCACAATTCATTTCATTACTGCATTTACAAAATTTGATTTTAATCTTAACCATATTCCTTAATCTAGTGACAGACATTAAGGAGACTGCTACGGCCGTTAACTACACCCTTATGAAACTAGTTACGTTACAAGATGAAGCCATTCACAACTCACCAAGATTCTCTGGAGGTAACCAAAATAAGTTTTTGAAGTTAAAGTACAAAACAACAAATTTATGTAAACTGTACTAATTTTAGGTGATTGTAAAACTGATGCAGATATGGAGAAACGTAAAGCTGATTATCAACTGAAGCTAGGCCCTGTTGTTGAAGTACTTACTCAGTACCTGATGCACAACTCCGTCCAGACAAAAGTTGCTGTATTACAATGGATTCAACATTTGCATTTAAAAATGCCAAAAGAAGCAAGTATATCTAAAAGATTGCATTCTTTATTTAACAAAGTTTCTTTTAGATGTATGAATACATCGATGTTCTTTTCCCTGCTTTGCAAAATACTTTATCAGATTCTGCTGATGAAGTTGTGCAACAATGTTTAGTTGTAATAGCTGAAGTGATTTCCTCATCGTCGGGCCAAAAAGTACCTAGTGCAGATATAGGCAAGTAAATTAGCTAAGAAGTAACTTGTAATTTATTTTGTTTACCCTATTTTAGGCACCGGTAAAGTAAAAATTTCAGGAAATACCAGCCCTTATTACTCGAAATTTGTTATAAGCTTATTACATTCCTTTAGAACTGATAAGACGTTGCTGGAAGAAAGAGGGTCTTTCATTATACGGCAATTATGCATTCTTCTCAATGCAGAGGATATTTATTTAACATTGGCTGATATTTTATTAGAGGAGCCTCATTTAAAATTTGCCAGTATTATGGTTGAACACTTGAACATGATTTTATTGACTTCTTCAGAACTTTATGAACTCCGTATGAAATTAAAAGATCTAAGTACCCAGGTATTGAAAATTATATTATTATTTCATATTATAAGGTATTCCCAAATTCCATACATGTGACGTATGTATATTATTCCAACAGGACAGCTGTGATGTATTCTGTAGACTTTATAAAACATGGTGCCACAACCCTATAGCAACAGTTGCACTTTGTCTTCTAACACAGTGCTACAATCATGTTGTTAGTTTAATAAGATTGTTGTATCCTTCTATTTTTATGGATATTATAGAATTTGTATATGTAATAACAATTCATCATTATTTCCTTAACAGTTTATTTTAGTGGTAATTTGGAAGTAACTGTTGAATTTTTAATGGAAATAGATAAATTAGTACAATTAATTGAATCACCAATTTTTGCATGTAAGTTATATCAATATTTAATTATGTTGAGCAACATTAATAATGAAATTTTTCTTAGATTTAAGATTAGAACTACTTGAGGTGCCTTGCGACCAAAATTTAATAAGATCTCTTTATGGACTGCTAATGTTACTACCTCAGTCAGATGCATTTCATACTTTAAAAGCAAGATTATCTTGTATTCCAAGCCTACATTTACATTGTGATAGCAGGTAGGTCTCTAAAATCTAAATGTCAATTTATTTTTTTTTCACAAAAAATATTTATTTCAGGAATCAAACAGAAATAAAAGCACTTCCATTGCGTATGTCGACTATAGATTTTCAGGCCTTATTGTACCATTTCAGCCAAGTCCAAGAACGTCATCATCATCAAAAGAAGATGAACCGTACCAAAGAAATTACGTCGTTTAATAGAGACATGAACAATATTGAGCCTTAAATTACTTTAGAGAAAGTATTGGTTTGTAACCATGTAAAACAAATAAAAGTAATAAACGTATCTGAACTTTTGATAGTTTTTCCAACAATTATTATTTTAATTCCTCAAAATGTTAATTTTTGCATGGGGTGTTAGTAAAAAAATAATTAACAATGTATCAATATGATTATATTTCACATGTCAAAGTCGTACAAATAGCATTATTTCTCATCAGTATCATTATATGTATTCATTCTAGAATCATGATTTACACCAAACAACTGATCTAATCTACGATTTGAAATATCGTCACTTTCTCACATTACCTTTCTTCATTTGTAAAATAAATTTGTACTCGACAGATTATACAATAATATGCACACAAAGTGTGGGAACCCTTATCGGTAATGAAATACATAAGGAGAAAAGGCAGAAAATTGATTTAAACACCAATACCTGCGCCGCACTAGCCATTAATAGAACAGTTGTGTTTCATTTTACACCCGCAGAGAACTTTTCTCTCAAAATGTTTCATATAAAAAAAAACCCTGCTTAGCTTCTCATTAAAAAATAAATTGATACAGTAAATGTCCGGGGTATTATTTACCATTACCTGTGTTGACCCAGCAGCAATTCAAACCCCAGTTTTTAATTTAGTCCGACGACTATTGATAAGTAGTTTGTTCCGTCAGACTGTCAAGTGCACATTGAAAACGCAATGGCAGGTGAAATTGCTATGTATTTGCAAAACTCTCAAGAGTGATGGCCCCAATTCTTGATATCAATGAGTGACATATACATAATGCAGAAATAAACTGAAGTAAAATAAAACAAACAATCATTTTTTAACAAAAGTAATGTAGCTTGTAGCTCTATTCGTAGAGTCAAACACCGATAATCCGCTGACTTTTTGAACCCATAAATAACAACATCAGTAACCAGTGAGCCCGGATTAAAATGACGTTCTGCTATGGTACTCGAGGATTATAAAAGTCAGAGGACTATTGGTGATCAACTCTACGAATATTAAAAACCAGGTTTTAATTCACAGATTTTTTTCTATAATCTGAGTCTAATACGAACACTAGCTGCTGTTCGAACATTTACTGTATATACATTGTAGGTACATAATTTTAAGCTTAAACAGGAAAACATTAAAAGTGCACATTAAGTAGATTTCTCTGAAGCTTGTTAATAAGTGGGTGTTATTACAAATGTAACAAATAAGAAACGTAAACTAAAAAGGCATACAATGAAAATTCTACATTCAAATGTGAGTACAACAACGACACACAATTGAATTTTGGCAAAACATCGTACATCTAAAATACACTAATATAAACTTGATACCTATGGTTATTGGTATGCTATTTTAATTTAATAGTGTTGCATAAAAAGCAGGGAGATCAGCAAAATATTATAACAGATTATTTTGTATGTGGTTTAAATTAGCACAAACATATGGTAATTATTATTTAGATTATTGTTTAAAAAATAGTATAGTCACTAGCTAATTGAATTAAAATATCCACAGTGGCAGTTGACTCAAAATGATTCAACTTATTTTATTTACGTATTATGAACAACTTTATACTGCATATATACACGTAGGAAAAGAAACAATGCCTGGGGATCTTCCCACACATCCATTAAATAAATTCTATACCATCAAATGTTCAAATAATTTAATGCCTAATATTAATAAAAATTAAAGAATAACAAACTTTTACTTAAATGAAACAGATACCAATTAAAAATAAATAGAAAATAAAATTTTAAAAACAAAACAATCTTCGTAATTCTTTCATTTCTCTTCTCGGTCCCAAAGCATTGTGCAAAATGTGATGTACTTTGTTTTTGTAATTTGTTAATTTGAAAATCCTACCTAATTATAAAAATCGCGTGTAAACATAAATATTTTAAACATACAATATTTCTGAAATATATATAAATGTATACTATTTACACCATACTTATTTGTAGATATTAAAAATATATTTTTTATATTTCTGATATACTAAGAATAAATTGCTACCACTAATATCTATCATAAAATAAACTACATAGCAATAAAATAAAAGGTACATGTTTATGCACTAAAAAGCAATAGCAATGTGTAGCAAACAATTTTTATGTTAAATGTCCAATAAATTTCGCAATAAAAATACCTGTGCTAATTATCACTGGTATAAGACATTTAACGTATAAATTTGTTATTTCGTTATCTCTACTAATCTACAATAGCAGTTTTTGTTTATTAAAAAGCCACAATAATGACAATATGGAAGGTATATTATAATTGCTTGATTATTTATGAAGAATTAATCCGAATGTATAGCTTTGACTGCACTTTTTAACTTAAGTTAATTTAAATCAGATTAAGTCATTCATATTTTTTTCCAATTACATTAAAACTAAAAATATTTTTTCCTAAATATTACATATTCCATTTTCATTTGCTGTTTAGTTATTTTAATATCGTGCACCTGCTCTGAACTTTTCAAAAAATATATACATAAGGTAAACTACTATCGCAAAATAAAAAGCTAGGCACAGATATTATAGGCGGGATTCTTACTTACAAATCTAAACATTCAGTGCTTCAGTCACATGACACACATTATATTTCTTTTTTCGATAATTATTATATTCACAGCAATAGCCATGCGACTGATTTTGTATGTGAAATGTACTTCATTATAGAGGTTTTACACAATTCGGAGCAATAGCAAGTGTGGTGGACTTATTTTACAACACTGTACATAATAATCGTGAAATTTTCACAGCAACATTGAATCAGTAGTAGTAATTATTCATAACTTAAGAAAATGAGATTTTCAAATTTAACAGTAGTAAATACAACTCTACATTGCTAAATTTTACCACTATCAAAAATAAAAGCCCCATTATCGCACGAGTAAATAATTACACACATCTTACACTTATAAAACATAAAACTTGTAAGCCTACGAAAAATGTAGACCGTCTTTCAAGTTTGGACACTAAAAACTAACATAGTTTTTTTTGTTATAACTTTAACATACCACAAAAAATCACTTCGTATAAATTAATTTTTTAACAAAAAAATAAACAACTGAAAAAACACTAGCCCATGGACATTAGAGCCTTTGACACCTCCCACCACATTAAATTCTTTCATGTCATATCACAGACAATAAACTCTAAAACTGAAAGACCAAAAACAATATTATCTTTTTTTGAAATTCTTTTTTCATATTCAATATTTTTACCTAGACCTATGACTAAATATTTAAAATGTATTAAAAATAGATATTTTGTATATTATATAAGTTAAGATACACAGTAAACAATAATAAATGAAATTAATAAAACAAAGTTGCCTTTATTAAAATTCTTTCAGTTCCTTCTCGTTTCTTTGGCGTAAAGCCTAACAAATATCTATCACTCAGTTGTTTCCTTTTACAAAAATTCTGTTCTTTGCCTACTTGTGTTCTATAAATTTAAATATAAAATTAAATTCTGTTTATAAATTTTTCATAATTAAACTAATATTGATGACAGTGCTATAAGTACTCAATAAACTTTAGTACAGGTACAATTTTTAGTACTTTTTTTTAAATAAACATATTTTTCAAATTGTAGCACGTCGAAGCATAAATTAATTTGGTATCTTTATAATTTAGTAAATGTTTTTAATGAAATAAGGGTCAGTTGGTAATCGATCATATTTCAAAGGGTTGATGCATATGCAATTTTTTGTTGGAGGAAATTACGACTTGAAATCTGATTTTAACCATAAATAATTAAAACATAATTTAAATAGTAACATAAACTTTTAGAAAATAAAGGTTTTACATATAATAAAAATAAATTTTATAAAATAATAACAAGAAAAACAAACACAAGTAGTCGTGTAGGGATTAACAATAAGAAAGATTTGAAAACCTTAAGACCCATTTAAATCAGAAACGTCTTCAAAAGAATATCCTGTACCCATGATATCACAGCCCTCCTCAGAAGTAATTTGCCCTTCAACATTAAAAGTAACTTTATTATCCCCAATCAAAACATCTGGTCCTTCATTGATAATCTCCCCGTATCCGGTTAATGTCTCTTCCTGAGAGTCATTCCCACCTACATAACTCATGGAATTAATATTAATTTTCTCTTTAATTGGTTGACCATTGAGTAAAAAATCTTGTCCCTGTGGGGCATAATTGAAGGTTTCATTGGTTAGTGGAGTGGAGGGATAGGATCTTGAGCTAGTTGCCAAGGAGACTTTTTCGGGGTTCACTTTTCTGCGAGACTGAGACATTAAATAAGGTACTGGAGTAGCAGGTACTGAACGTGATGAGGGACACTTCATAGTGTTGCTGTAGTCATCCACGTCGAGACTTTGAGCCCTTGCAATCCAGCGAGGTCCCACCAAAATTGAAGATGCCTCCACTGTGCCCTGCGAAGTCTGCATCATGTTTACTTGCCCATAAGTCTCTTGGTCCATTGCAGATTCAGCAGCTATAGGTGGTAATGTACTGGAATTGTACTCCTGTGTATTTGCAATGTCCATGTTGTTGGGTTCCAAAATATTTTCCAACTGACTATTATCTATTGCATCAATAATTTTATTTACATTAATGTTATCACTGGTTGAAAAAGAGTCTAAATCGTTGAAATCATTACTGCTTTGATCAATAGTGTTAGCAGTTTGAGGTGCCACATCAAAGGGAAAATGGGTGAAACAAGAATCGGGGATTGTTGGCAAAGGAACTGATTGAGACCGAAATTGAGAGTCTATATTAGGATGTTCATTAGGGATGTTGCCCACTAATCTCCATATTTCCGGAGATGAAGCTTCTCCAACACCTGCATTAGTGCTCATGACGTGTTGCTGATTTTGCACATATTCTGGAGTGTAATTTATTTTTGATTGCAACAGAGATTGCAGAAGTTTCAGTTTTGGACTTGGTGGAGCTGACATGGGCATCCCTACATTTCGAAACCTACTTCCGTCTCCTCCATTATCAATGCGTAATTCAAGCTCTGGTTTTATTTTATTAGGTCTCAAATGTTTTCTTGTGTTAGCAACATTTAACAGTCCTGAAGATACGTTTTGTGATGGTCCAGGGTAAGGGTGACTGTTCCCTCTAGCTCTTGGTACAGGTGTATTTCTAGGGCTTACGAATGGGCTAACATTATTACTAGAACATTTAGAGGGCTTCCCTGTAATTGGCGATTTGGGACCTGGTGATATCGGTGTAAAATTTAAATTTTTACATCGGGTGTTTGGACTTGGGGGTACTGTTTCTTCGTATGTGTGAGTATCGAAACTAACCCGCCTCCTAGCACTACTAGATTGTGGCAGAGAAAGTGGATTTATTAGAGGCGATGGTAGTGGTGTTGTAGGAACACTTTTAAAACTACCAGGCAGTAGAGTAGCAGGTTTTTGCCCCACAAAAGCACTAGATCCTGCATTCGATTGAGTGAATTTCTGTTCTAACAGTTGTCGCACTTGTGATAACTGTTGTATTGTAGGGTCTCGTTGAAATTGCATCTGCTGTAAGTTTGCAGGAGCAGCACAACTGGGTTCTGCGCTTTGTCCTTGCTCACACACATTGTTTTCGAAATATTTTTCCAGTTCTTCTTCATGTTCTTGGCTATTGTTGTTGCCTAAGTAGCATTCAATTTCATCCTTGGACACCTGAAAGGAAACAACATTACATATTTAGACATGCACGTTGTTTTGACTAACCATTTTAAGTTTAGATTTTCGTAACAGAAACCAAGATTCTAAATGAAAATTTTTTATTAAAATTGTTTGGGTCCATGCGGTTAATGTTTTAGGAAAGGTTAATCAAACTCTTAATCTGCATATAGGATTTAATTATCACGTGATAATTAAATCCTATATGCGGATTAAGAGTTTGACTAATCTTTCCTAGAAAATTTTTTAATGGAAGAAAATTTCAAATGTAAAATCTTTAATGGCATAACCGTAATTGTGATCATAGCCCTGGTGGAAAGTTGTGACAGGATTTCATCATCTTTAATTCTTTTAATTTTATTCTATTACTCCTGGTGCATGTGTTGGTTGTAGTGAAAATGTAAGTCAGTTCAGGAGATTATCATACGTATTTATTTTATCGGGGTTGATGTAATCACAATTTCCAAGAATAATTATGTAAATAGCTGTTTATTTGACTTTATTGTAAGACCAGTGTCTGAGTGCAATGTGAAGATATTAATTTACATA
Source organism: Quadriops clusia (assembly GCA_033557875.1). Classification (NCBI taxonomy): domain Eukaryota; kingdom Metazoa; phylum Arthropoda; class Insecta; order Coleoptera; family Hydrophilidae; genus Quadriops; species Quadriops clusia. The sequence goes on from JAWQRP010000534.1 coordinate 23,307, forward strand.
GTAACACAGTAACGCTTAGTTTTTTTACTTGTTTTAAGTCTTTTAATTTTTATTGTTCTTTTTTTTTATATTAATGTGCAAATTCGTTTTCTCCATTAGCTGCATTGTCGCCGTTTGAGGATGCTTTTGATTAAGGCAAAATAGTAAAATTATCATTATCCGGAAATTCCGTATCCACGTCATTTTATGTGGCAACAAAAATCGCAGATAACAAAGAATCACTGTATTTCTAATCTTCATGTTATTCAAATACAATGATAGGTCATTTGTCAATATTGGAAATGTCACTTGCATTTTAGGTTGTAACATAGGGATTTCAAAATCGCTTTAAATTGTGCTTATAAGTTCCAGTTATTGATATAAATTGACATCATCGTCAAAAATTGGCTGATTAAAAAAATCTTTTTTCATTTCAAGAAATATCGATTTTTTTTAAATGGAAACCCCCTGCTACACCAAGATATTTAAAAACACCGCTGTCATATGAACAAATTGATACCAATATCGTCTAACTTTAAACGTGGCAAAAATATAAAACAATTCAACACAAAAGTTCAACGCGAATAAATACTACAGGCTAATGGGTTAAAGAACATTTTCAAAAAATGCAAGAGAAATTGAGAAGTTAGCAAAAAAATTCTTTAAGTTTTATAATTTATGTATCAGTAGTCTACCTATCTATTATTTTAACACATTCATTGCGAACCTAAGCCTTATTACCCTGTGCTGATTAATTTTTTTTATGATGTTTATTTTGTACTTTTATCAATATATTTTGACTCTTTCCCCAGATATATTAAAGGCTTCCATAAAAAAACTATGTTTAATTGGCTAAATCAAAAACTTAAAAACAAAAAATAACTTTTTAAGAAATTCAATTTTTTGTAATGAAGTTACATTTACCAATTCTGGGCAACTACTTACTTGTTTTTAGGATAATTTAATTTCATTAATTTTCTATCATCTATTAAAACATTTTCTAAAAATTCATTGTTTCACTAGAAAAATCAAATAAACACGATACAACATGCACTTTTCGGAATCTGAAAACCATGCTAAATGAGAAATTCACATGATGAATGTCAGATTTCTTAAATTAACATCCAAGGGATTCGTTGTTTGGGAATTTATAAAGTTGCATCAATGCCACACAACAACGATGGAAAAGGTACAAATATACTTACTTTAGAAATGCTTATTAATCTCTCTCGGCTAAAGTGAATAGGTTCCCCATCATCTTCAAGAGAGGTGACGATACATTCAGAAAGTTCCTTTTTTGCATCAATATATTCATTTCCCAATTTAAGGTTACATCCATTACTATTGTTAGTAGTAATCTTCTCCTTGTTATTGTTATCATTTATCCCATTACTTGTACTTTTCTTCCTCTGTCTCTTCCTCCCAAGTTGTTTTTCTTGGAGATGAATTCTCCCCAGATCCGCATTTTGTGGATTGTACATAATGTTATCACATGGTTGCTCACTAGCAAGGTTGCTATTTCCCAAAGAATTTGGCGGCATCATGCCCGACAGGGACTGTAAAGGTTTAGGCTGAATCGCTTTGTAGCCAGCTTTGACCTTTTTTGGTGGAGAAGTGACAGACTGGTGATGTCGAGGCGCTAACAATCTAGGAATAGCTATTTTGCCTTCTATCACTGAAGTCGTTCCCACAGGAGATTGTTGAACTGAACGTCCTCCACTGCTTTCCTTTGCCGAATCAATATTGGAATTTACATTTGGCAAAATGTTCAATTGTCCCTGCTGCTGCTGCCTGTGAAAACTACTAAAATCAGGTAACAATTGTAGTTGATTATTGATCACTGCTGTGGGAGATAGCGCTGGAGTACTTCCTGTAGTGGATGTTACAACCCCACTACCAGCAGTACCAAAATCCAGCGTTGTATCACAGACTGTTTGCTGCTGCTGTTGTTGGTGTTGTTGTATGGTAGTAGGTAGATCTGATGGTGTCATGACTGTTCGTAATGAAGAGTTAGAATCATTTGAACCACTTTGAGATGATTGAACTTTACATTTTTTTCCTCGAGATTTGTGATCTGGTTTAGGATGTTGTACCTATCAGGGAAAAAATTACATTAAGTATTTTTCATTTCTTTATTGACATAAGAGTTACTTTAATAGAACGTAGATAGAAAAATTATTCGGGAAGTGAAGAAAATATTATAAAAAAATTTGAACAGGTAAATAAGCTGCGTTTAAAACAGTAAATGGAAATAGGTAAATGAAAATTTTTTAAAGATTGTAGCAGTATTTACGTATGTATGTACCTGAATTTTCCTTTTGTGTTCTCTACTACTATTGTTATTAACAGAAACTCCCTCAATGCTATTTTTCTGCTGAATTTTCTTTTGTAGTTGAAGAGTCATTTCTTTATGTTTGTTGATGTAAATAGAGCTGTTTTGAGGAGCATCTGGTCCATTTTGAGATACTTCTGTCGCGGTAACTACAGACGCAGCGGCAGTACCAACGCCAATGGAACATTTTACAATTAAATGAAATGCAAGACTGTGCAATGAACAAAATTGTACACCCAATTGTCCTTCTGTCCATTCTTTCACTATGGTCCAGCAGGCAGTAGTCAGTTCGGATTTTGAACATACAATCTCACTAGACTGTAACAAACAAAAATAAACAAGGCAATTAAAAAAAATTAGTAAAAAGATAATTTTTGTTAGTGATTTTGAGCAATAATTCTTGTACCTGTTGTCTATCGGATAAATCAGGTAACAATGGGGTAGGTAATTTCATTCTTTTGCGCAATCCAGAGTAACAGTATTGGGAGTTCCCTCTTGTGCCTAAACGCCTAGGCCGCACTCTAGGGTACACTTGCTTCATTACTTTACCAAAATCTGCCGTTGACAAACTTTTGATGCTATTCAGGTCACAGAATGTCCTGTAGAAAATATTTTTTGTAAAATACTAATAGTACTGCTTAACAGAATCTTCCTGGCAGACGGAATTGAGTCCATTCTTGTGCAGGGCTCTAATTCTGGGCGGAGCGAGTCATTTCTCAACCGATCACCAGCCCAGATAGATCGTGCTTTGCTCCGTTACGCAAAGCCGTTCTTTAATGCGATGCAGTAAGGTTCCATTCGCATGTAAAAAGAAGTTGCAATTTGTTGCAGTTTATTTAATTCTCTTAACATGCAGTACATAATAAATATTTTATAGGATACTATTTAAAGACAGTTATTGCATTACACAGCTCAACAAAATATGGAAAATTATACCCGGGAACAATGGCAGAAGAAGTGCGACCACTCTAAAAAGTGGGAGGAAGAATTTAGGGCAAGAGAGCCAATAATTGAAAATGTAGTGGAACAATTAATTATCGACATTAATGATT
>JAWQRP010000535.1:0-26668 GCA_033557875.1 Quadriops clusia
AGGTCTTCCATTACTAAATTAGCAAGACCTGCAGAAAGGGGGACACCCACAGGTAAACCAGTGTGTTGTAGAAAAAAATCTTCTTTATATTGACAAAAAGCGTCGTGATTAACTATGTTTATAGCATCTAAACATTCTTGTTTTGATAAAGAAGTGTAATTTTTAATATTGAGCCATCTTTTATCGATAATTAATGGAATTATGTCTAATGGAATGCTTGTAGACACAGCAGTGACGTCGAAAGATATAAGAATGTATTCTGATGGAATTGATTGTTTAACTATAAAATCTGCAAACTGCTAGAAATCTTGAACGTGATAATTGTTTAATCCTAAAATTTTGTTGAGTATATTAGCAAGAAATTTAGAGAGTTTAAACTCTCATTTAAATGAAGGTGATTGTGTACAGCTAGTGATGTGTTTTAGGAAGTCCATAAATTCGGGGTGGGTGTGAATTATAAGTTTTGAGTTGACTAGTAGTGGTGGGGTCTAGGGCACCGCTCTTTTTTAATTTGTCAATAAAATAATTTATTCTGTTTTGGATTTTATTAGTTGGGTCATTGTTTAATTTGGTCTAGGTATTTTCATCATTAAGTAAGAACGCAAAATTAAACAATGAGTATGTGTTTTGATTTTTAGTAATAATTTTAATATGAAATCAAATTGAACATATTTTTCTAAAATTTAATTTAAAAAATACTAAAATTCAAACTTCTTGGTTTACAAAAAATATTTGGTCAGAAAGATATTTTAATTTTTTATCAAATTGTGATTTTAATTATAAAAAAAGTATAATTTTATGTTTAGTTGATAGAGCATACAAATTAAGCAGTACTGAATTTCAAAATACTGCAATTAAAAAATGATTACCTAGATAATTTAATTAATAAAATTATATCTAATAGAATTAACAAAATTAAAAATAACCCAAATTCAAACATAATAAACAATAACAATAACCAAAATTATATTATTTTACCATATATAAAAAATTTTACGGAAAATATTAGAAATAGATTTAAAAAATTTAATATTAAAATTATTACTAAAAATCAAAACACAACAAAACAATTTTTTCTAGAACAAAAGATAAAGATGATAGATTAAAACAATCAAACCTTGTTTACAAAATTAACTGTTTAAATTGTAATGCATGTTATAGTGGTGAAACAAAACAATATCTACATAATAGAATTTCTCAACATAAAAATTCTTGCAATAAAGAATTAACAGAAAGCTGTGTTGCTCTAACAAAACATCGTAAAGAAAATAAACATACTTTTCATTTTTATAATGTTAAAATTTTAGAAAAAGAAAACATTTGGTACAAAAGAAGAATTTTAGAATCTTTAAATATTAAACATGAATAATTTTCAATTAATTTTAAACAAGATACAAATAACATTAATAGAATTTATAATTAAATTATTAAAAGTACTAAATAACCTTCATATTCTTATTTGTACTCATTATTTTAAGTGAAACTTATTTTTCATTATCTTGTCAATTAAAATAAGAAAAAATTTCATAAAATAATTTGTCAATTAGGAAATTTCAAATTTTATTTTATTTTATAATCCCCTGAAGAAGTTATTATTTTATAATGAAACGTTGAGATAAAAATATAAATATATAATTTTCTAAGTCCTTATACCCATTATTACAAATATTTAATAAAATCAGTAATTAAAAACGGGGTCTCTAATAGTGCCCTTGTCTTTAATAACAGCGGGTATTTATTAGTGGCCGGGCGAGTACATTTGTTCATGATCGTCTATATTATAAATTATATATATTATGTATTAAATTTTAATATATTGGCTAAAAGAAAGTAGCCCTTGTGCGGCAACAAAAGAAAGATTACGAGAAGCAAGAGTAAATCATCACTCCTAGATGGATATAGAAACAGAGGAGCTTCTTGTGAGTGACATTGATGGTAATTGAAACTGTATTTGGTTGTTTTTATATTCATAACATCATTAGAATCCAGCCTTTTGTCAAACAAGAATTGAATTTAGTTCGTTAATTGATTAGATTCAATTACTTCAGTTATACGTTTGTTAAAGAATAATTAAATATTGTTTTGTTTGTGTATTTTTTTATTTTACTTCGGCCTAATTCCGCATTATACCGGGTGGTCCTCGGTAGTCAGTCTATCACATAGCTTCTTTGTTTTTTCAACTTGCTACAACAAAATTTTAGACATTTGTTGTAGATCACAAATAGCATTTTTTTCACGTATTGAACAACTTCATAGCACTTCCGGTTTGACCGGAAATATCATGAAATCTCTTATTTAGGTTGGGAATCTCATATTTTTGTGAGTATTCTTAATCTACAAGGTGCCCGGATCGAATAATTTCGCAGTTGTAATTTTTTAAGTCATAGATTAATTTAATATAACAATTTGATAGTTTAGTTTTATTCAAAAGTACTTCATATGGATATCAAAGTATTCGTATTATTATGTAGATTTTAAATATCTGGACGACCCACGGTGATTCCATTTGAAAAAGTTAAGATTTTTAAAATGAAATTTCATTTGCTTATAATTCATAAGTGGTGAATGTTGTTCTTTTAAAATGTATTTAAACTATCTTTCGAGTTGCTGAAGAAAAGTCTTTACCGATTTAAGAATACCTCCATTACATTTAAAATTGAAAATAAAAATTAATGTGTCACTTGAAAATTTAAAACTGTGGTATTATTGGATTCGGCGCAACTTGTAGATTAAAAATACCAACAAAAAATATGAGATTCCCTAATTAAAGAAGAGATTTCATGTTATTTCCGGTCAAACCGGAAGTGCTAGGAAGTTGGTTAAAACGTCAAAAAATGCAATTGTTGGTCTACAACAATTATCTCAAATTTTGTTGCAACAATTTAAAAAACAAAAATCACGGGGCAGGGTGGTGGAACAAATCTACTATCAATAGATTCCGGGGCTCAATTAAAATGCGGGTCTTGACGTATTATAGCCGGGCCAAGAATGGAATTTGTAAATAATGGCCCCGGTCATTATTCGAACATTGACATACGTGAAACACCTTTATTATCGAGATTTTCATCTACACTTTAAATTTTAAACTGACATTTAATAGTGAAATTTCATTATATTTTTTATAAAAGCGCACCAGTTAATATAGTAATAATTAATAATCTAGAATTAATTAATAGAAATAATACCGAAGAATTATGTCACGATGTGAAAAAAAGAGTGGAATAATGAGGATTGACAAAATAGGAAGCAGAATTTTTAAGTTATGAATTGGTAGTAAGTCCCTTGTTTTCTTAGTTACCCAAATGCACACTTTTCTTCTTACAATACTACAATAACTAAAAATAAAATTCAGACCTAATTATTTAAGAACCTTTTTCTTTGCACGGCAAAAAAGTTAAATCCTTTGAACTACTTCATCCAGACATCGCATACTGAAGGAAACTAGAGAGCCGTTGTTAACTGTGGGAAAACCGTTCAAAATGTACAAAGACTTTGACAAATTAGGTCCTCGTCGACCCTCTTTTATCCAGCTGTGTTTTTATCTCGAACGTGGGAGTACAAATAACAACTGAGCTTTCATCATTCCCAAATTTGCCTGCGATTTTAGAGCGTTTCGCTGCGGTTTCTCCTTTCCGAAAGGACTCCTTCATCCGATTATCGTCCAATTTGTCGAAAGGGAGCTAATAAATCGCCGGGCATAAAGGCAATGGCTTGTAATTTAGCAGATTTAATCTTCGAGTATAGCGCACCTGAATGTCGCGCCTTGAGTCGCGACCCTGAACTTTTCGTAAGTGTTCTTATTTATTCCGCTCGAAGAAAGTTGGCTTATATAATTGGAATACGAATTGAATAATCTTCTTATTGTGTCGCCCTCTCCCCCGAGTTGTGTTTGTTGGCTGTCCCTCTGTTTGAACTAATGCCTTATTCATGAATGTTATGATGAAAATACGCTAAATAAATCATGGGATTTTACGTAAGGCTGTGCATTTAATTCAGCGAAAAAATAAGTTTTACGACACCGTAACTCATATGCGAACATAAAAAAACCGTTAGTGGTGTAGTTTTCCAAAAGTTTCTTTTGACATTACCATTTCAATATATTTTGTCGCGATTAGTTTTTACTATTATTCTACTATTTTGTTTGTTAGAATCTACTATAAACTATAAAGTACAATGTTTTATTAAATTATTTACCCTAGTTTAATGTCTTCTTTTGGGCTGTCCAAATCAGCACTTACCTGAAACGAAAGATAGGAATTAGTAGAGAATTCATTTGAACTCTAGGATTTCTGTTGCTTAATCGTAAAACCCGGAAACTGCGGGATTTGTTCTCTTAATTGAAGAATTAATGAGCCGGGCAAAAATTTAGATATTTTAATCAGACCTCCGTTGCAACTCGGGCAGCGTAATAAACATTAGGGAAGCAATCAGGTGGATAAAACAGCCCGATAGCTAAAAATAAAGGAGGACGTTGAATAGACACTTTCCTTTATTATGCGGCTTCCCTGGCATCCCCGCGTCCTTGGGAAGCCCGCTTTTCAATAGATTACGTTTATTTTTTTATTAGCCTTCTCGGAATAAAACCGCCATATTTTCCCCTTTTTATTGGGCCTGGTCGATAACGTTCTCACAACTGAAGTTTTTTTTGTGTCGTTTGGGCATTCTTTCAAGGCTTTAAGGGGACACAACGACCCTTTTTCGGAGAAATGTTTTCTTCATCAGATACAGATACTATATTTCAGGTGGTAATTCCTTGGGAAATAAGTTCATGAAATAGATTTATGTTTTAATAAAAATCTTTATTTATTGATGGGTGTTTCGTGGCAATTGCCACTTCATCAGATCCTTCGTGCATTTTAATAATTCAAAATTAATACAGCTGCAACAACAAGAAACATGCTAAATTTCCACATTTTTAGATATTATTCGGTATATACGAAAACGTGGTAATAATGGGTATACTTACATTCTAAAAAAAGTAATTTACGAATTAATTTATAATACATCCTAAAAATACACTAATCCTACGTTATAATACTACTTTCTTAACTACATTTTAGTTTATAAATTTGCGAATGACTTCAGATTGTTTAATTCTTCTATTAATTCAGAGGAGAGGTTGACTGACACGAACAAGAGAACCAATGCATCAAACGAAACTGGCAGGTGTCACATAGTTAGGGAATGTATTTAGAATGTTGGACAAGTGAGGCGGTAGTTTTCAAAATTTGGAAAAGATTTAATTTATTTATTTGTGAATTAAAATGGGGAAAAATGATGAGATTTTTTTAATTAATTTTAACTAATTATGGGACTGTATAAATGACCGTCCCTCAATGTCTCGTCTGTCATTTATTGAGGTGTTCTCATGGTTTTTAATGTATATCATCTCTAACATTTCTCTGGGTTTGCCTTTTTTCTCCTGAGTTATTATGTCTAGGTTTTCAAAATCAAAATTATGTTTGTTTTCCAGTGAATGTTTTTTTAACGCTGTATTTCCGTATTGGGGTGTTAGTAGGCTTTTTTATGTTCTGTAATTCTATCCCTTAGGTGACGTTTCGTTTGTCCTATGTATGGTAGTGCTACATATTGTATGTTTTGATGCGATGTTTGGTTTTGATTCATGTTATTTTGTCTGCGTAAGGTGTGTACTCTTTGTTTTATTATTTTATTTATGAAATGCTCTGGATAGCTATTGTTTTTTTAAAGTATTTATAACTTTCTTGATAGTTTCTGATTTAAATTTGTTGGAAGTCAGTTCATAAGATCTGTCAACAAGGGCCCTCACTACGCTTATCTTGTGTTGTTTGGGTTGTGAAGAGAAAAAATTCATGTATCGTCCCGTCCAGGTGGGCTTAGTGTACCATTAGGTGTCAAGATGCCATTTTGATTTTTAATAATGGTAAGGTCCAGAAAACTGATTTTGCTGTTTGCTTCTAACTCATATGTGAATTAGATGTGTCGATTGCAACTATTGAAAGTGTCTATTAATATTTGCATGTTGGAAGGTAATATGGTGGTTAAACAACCGGCTAGATATCTTTTATAAAACGGTAGTGTGAATGGTAATTTTTGAATTGCAAAAGCCTCCAAATCCTCCATCACTAGATTAGCCAGTACTGAAGACAGGGGGCCTCCCATTGGGAGTCCTTTGTGTTGTTTGTAGAAAGTAATTTGATATTGACAATATGAGTTTTGGTTTATAAGGTCTATTGTGTTTAAGAATTCTTCGAGTGTGAGTGATGTATAGTTTTCAATATCAGGCCAACGTTTAGTGATAATTTGTGGAATGATATCTAACGGAATGCTAATATACAGAGAGATGACGTCTAATGAAATTAATTGGTAGTTGGTTTGAATTGTTTGTGCGAAAATTAAATCTTTAAATTTCCAATAATCCTGAACAAAATACTCACTTTGACCTACAACGTTTTTAATAATTTAATTTTTGAGGTTAGGGCCCGACAAGGTGTTTAAATTTACTTTAATAAATAAAAATTCTTGGTTCCTTGTGTATATTGTTATATTTAGCGACGCGTTTTGGCTGACTGCTTCTTCAGGAAAGAAACATTAATTATGAGAAGCATCGTGATAATTTACAATTCTTTTTCTCTTTTTCAGTTATGGAAAATCGAGTTATACAAAGTTTACAAATTACAAAAAAAACATTGAAAAAACAGACAATTTTGCACTGAAACTTATTCCTATTTACATTTTTACTCCTAAAGCAGTTACATATAGATTCTTACCTATCGTTTTATTTTTACAATTTTCTACTACTGTTATTGAGGATGAAGGCTGGCTTTTTGTATTGATTTTTGTAGCATTCATGTATTTTTCGACCGATGACTTTGTCTTCTTGTTTCTTTCATGAATTTTACTTGGCGCAATAATTTGACAACTAGATATGACAATAAGGTTATGTTTGTTGCGTACTGTCAGTGAGTATAGGAGTTTATAAAGAGACTTAACCTTATGGCGTTTTACGAGCCCGCTTGCATCTCACTCGAATCCTTGTCTAATTTACCCGTCTCACCCCCACACCCTTATATTCCTACTCTGTGCAGTGCTGCCTCCACGCGGTAAACGGTGAATTTTAAGAAGCTACCTTGACCTTGAATTATTTAGGGCTATTTCTCTCGTTTTAGGTGAAAAAAACTTAAATCGGACAATGTTCTCTTGTTTACACAATTATAGTATACACACGTGTTACTCGCGGTACTCATTTTAAACGGTTCTTGACTATGTTGGACACCTAAGTTTTACACCAAATCGTAACAGAGACCTGACTCGACTGACTTGACCCGGGCTCAATACCATTTCAGCACATTCGAGACCAATGCCATCTACTTTTCAGCACGGAATTGGGCTCGCATAATTTACATTATGTTCATTCTCTTGGCAACTCCTATACTCACTGCTTATACCCCATGAAGGTAATACAATGTCGTTTAAATGGCATCCAGACAAGTGTAAAATGTTTCTTGATGCTTGGAAAGAGATAGAGTCGATGCGACTCTTATAGGACACTCTATATCTTTTTTTAGGAAAATAATATATAATTTCAAAATGAAAATGTAGTATTTTATTGGACTTAATCCCAGGAACCAAATGAAAACTATCTATATCTTTCTGTGATTTAATGGTCTGTACATGACAACGTATGACACTTTCATTCAGCACACTGACAACTGATTAAGTTAACGATACCCATACTGAAAATGGCAAAGGTAAAGGTGCTTTATTGTTTCCTTTATTACAGACATATATTCATGACAATTTCATGAAAAAATAAAAGAACTCTTTAAAATCTAAATTTAAGCAGAAAAATCATTCAAAAATGACATAATACCCAAGTTAACCTGTGATAACAATATCAAATAAGAACAAAAATCACTTACCGAGTAAACAGCACTGATCTGGTAACTAGGCTGCCAAGGAGCGAAGAAGTATGGTCCGGCCGTCTGGGGCAACATGGGTTGCGCTTGGTGTCCCTGCGTCAAGGTACTGGTCTGCTGCGACAGCGTTGAGGGCACTGGTGAGGCGTTGTTGTCCGTCCGGGTGAACCTCGCATCCGACATTGAGTAGGTCGCCAGGGCTCCATCACGGACAGTGGCCAACGTCGTGGGCGTCTGGTAACTCATGTCATAGAAGGGGGTCGTCTAGATGCACAAACGTACACGTCACTCAAGTCAAAACGATACGCCCAATCCCAACGGCACACAAATAAAGCACCACGTGATACGTTAATTTACGTTAATATAAAAAAATAAAACCACTTGTTTCATGGACTTCGTTAACTTGTACTTGACAACAATAGAACATTAATTTCTTCTGATTAATTTTTTTTAATACAAGCCCAAAGCAGTGCATGTTCTATGTTATTACATAAAAATAGTTAAAGTTGTTAAAGTTAGGTAGTTATATATAAATAGTTATGTGAATGGGTGATTCATTCTGATGTCTATCATGAGTGAAGTGAAGTTTGTACATTTCTTTTTTATTTCGACAAGTATTTGTAAATTTACAAATGAGAAGCGTTTGCAAATCAAATATGTAAACGTACCATGTGTGGAGGTATTCTTTGTTGCAACAGCTGCATGTCTTCATACGTATACACCGGCTGCTGGAAGTAGGGGATCCCCTGACTCATAATGTACGGAGTGGACATCACAGGCGTTACACCAGGCGGGATGTTCGATACCACGCTGCTGGAATTTTTCGCTAACGCAGTCGTGGCCTTCGTCCCAGTTGCCGTTGTCTGCGTTATCGACAGTGATGTCGAAGAAGCACTGACACTGTTCGATGTGGTCGCCACCGAACTGCTCACAGCCGCCGAATTGCTGTCATAACCAGAGTCCTTCCCAAGTTTATGGTTGCTCGACGAGTTGTACGAGTTGTATTGCGCTGCGTTTGAAGTCGTGTTGCCATAGTTTGAGCTGTTATTCAAACCTGAAAGGTTGGAGATTTGCCAATTAATAATACAATTATTTTGAAATCATTAATAAGATATATTAATATGTGTACACAACAATATCTTTGCACAATTACTATGTTTCATTTTTATGAATTATTTCATTTTGTCGTCTATATGTAGATGTAAACCAATTTTAGTAAGAATTGTACAATTGTGTTCAATTCTTGTGGAAATTTGGATAAATTAATGTATGTCCCGGTAGACGCCCAAATTCAAATAGTTGTGTTGATATTCGGGTAACACAGGGACAGGAATATTATAATTTACAAAAATGTTTTACCCAATGAAGATAATTATGCAATTATACATCACCTTTTTTAAACCAAGTTTGAATTAAAAAAAATTATTAGTTCGTGTGTGAAAGTCGTATTCTGACAGCACAAGTTATGCTATTAGGGTATATGTGATATCAGGTTAGGAAACTATGTGAAAAATATGACATCAATTTGATTACCACCAATGTAACTATAACAGAAAATTCCTTTCAGTATAAAATTGAATTGTCAGTGGTAATAGTTTATGTTAAAATGTTGGCAATATTTATAGAGGTTGACATGATATGTCATTTTATTTATTTTGAATTTGACATTTAGTGTGTATTTGAAATGAAGATTATAAGAGAGAACTCTGCAAATGGTAGTTTGGGGATAATCAAAGTTTAACAGCATAACTATTGTTCAAAAGAATGATGCTGTTTTTTTCTAATTAATTTACTTATAATTTAAATAACAAATTAAAGAAAATACTCTCGTCATAATGTGAACTGTTACCCATAACATGCAAATCATGAACATAAAAATGACTCATTGTTGAGTTTATCCTCCTGGTAAAACCAAGAAATAACGTAATATACATTCTAACTAGACTTCCTTGACATATATCTAATAAATGAATAGGAAATAATATGATTTAAAAATGAAGATAAGAATATGTATTGCAATAAGTCATCTTTGACTAGAATTTGAACTAGAGGTAAATTAATCGGGAATCAACAACAACCCACTGCTGATACTGTGAAATATAATAGTTTTAAGTAAAACATTTGTAGCTTTATTTCTCCCTAAGAACCGGTAAGACAGATCCTCTCACAATATATTCTATTTCATTTCACTATCAGGTTTCACTTTCACAGAGGTTCTGGTCTTTCCCGTTCGTATAAAGTTCACTGATAAAAGGTTGTAGGTGATGACATCTACCATCATTTCTCAAATAAAGCATGTATCCTTGGCGAAACAAATTTGCGACTTAGGTATTTCAAAACATTGAGTTTGTATTATTTTGTTACGAAACATTTATCATTTGTTTAGACATCTATATCAATTTCCAGCATACATTGACCAACTTTTTTTTAATTCTCCTGAAATCTTGAACGATCCAATTCTATTACACTATTCTTTGAAATTTAATTAATTTTCAATTCCATTATATGTTAAAGTTCAATTTAAAAAAAATTTCATTATTAATAAAATAATCGACTACTCTACAAGGAAATTGCATGCATAAGAAAAAAAAAAGAATTAAACATACAGTACGATACTTAATGAAAAAATTCTCACCTGTATTAGCACCATAAACAGACTGACTAGTGTTTTGCGGATATCCCTGGTTGTTAGCCGGGTAGGAGTTAGCTTGACTCATTGAAGGGAAAGCAGGCGCAGCATTGGTCTGGTACGAGTTCGTCGACGAGTAAGCAGTTTGATACGTATTCGTGCCGCTCTGCGGATTGTACGGCCCCGTGTTGCTATTTACATAATTGCTAGGTTGGTTCGTCGAGTAAGAGCTCGTAGTTGCCTGTGTGGCATTATAATTCGACGTAGAATTATAGCCCTGCGATTGATAAGAGCTTGACTTGGCAGCTTGATACGAGTTGTAATTGGACGATTGCGAGTAAGAGTGCGAGTCTTGCTGCTGCTTGCTCATATCCAGTCCACTGGGAGTCACAGTCGCCGCTGTGCTGCTTACCGTTGAACTCCTGGACGTGTTGTATGCTGCAGGCAAATGCTCAGAAGTTTGTGGAATGCTATCTGTGTTAGTTAGCTGCAAGAAAAATAGAAGCACTTGTAAATTTGTATACACAATTAAGTTTTTTATTTAAGATATAAGAAGAATTAGTCAGGCTGCCAAAAATCATCTAAGTTATCGGTTCGGTAAGCAAAACGATTTATTAATAACAAAAAACTTGCCATAAAAAAATCGGTTACCACGTTCCCGATACTCAGTCTCGTCATCGTGTCATCATTCAAGTTAATGTCAAGCAAAAACTTTATGTGGGAAGATGCTGTTTTTTTTGCAAATAGAATTGATTTTAATTAAAAAAATATAATTAAATTGTGGAACTTACGCTCTGCGTCAACGCTGAGCTAATACTGCTTTGGGTATTAGGTTTGGATGGAGAGTAAGCGTCGAGAGCGGCGCTCTGTGAATTGTTGGTGAGATCAATATTTGCGTTAGGTGTCGCCGACGAATTCTCCAAGCTTGAGCTGTTCATGTTGCCATACTTATTATCACTCACATTAGCATCGAAAGAGTTGCTATCACCGATTATATCCATTGCACCGAATTGCAAGTCCAAACAGCCAATGCTTTTCAGATCGCCTGGCATCTCTACTGCACTTGAAGGGATCTACCAAAAAGAAAGGGTCTATTTAAAACACTAGTTATAGGATAATACAAATAAAAAAAAGATAAAAGCTGTGGATGTGTATCCCAACTTTAGTAAGAATTGAACTTTTACTATTAATGCTCAATCTTGTGGAAATTTGGGAAATTTAATGTATGTCCCACTCGACGCCCAAATTCAAATAATTGTCTTGATATTCGGGTAACACGGGGACATAAGTTTTATTAAAAATATTTAAATGTAATGTAATACGTGTCCAATAATGATTAAAATTTAATATAACATTTACTTATTAAATGCTTTTGTGAGGAATTTTATTTTAATCATATTCCTTTATTTTAATTATTGATCTTATGTACATTATTAAGAATGAAGAGTTTTATCTTTTTACCTTAGAAGGTGGAGGTACCCTAGCCCTTTGTGTCTTCGTCCGGACCGATTGCTGCGTAGGAACCGCTTCAGGGACATTTCCATATGTGTTGTTAACAGTCGGATAGGCAGCATTTACATACGTGTTGGCCTGCGTGTTTCCGTATTGCTGGGAGCTAGAGTACTGCTGCTGAGAAGGCTGAACAGCCGCATTGTAAGTCTGAGGTTGTGAATATGCCTGTGCCGGAGAGTTAGGATATTGAGTAGTCTTCAGTTGGTCAGTCATATTTTGCATGTTGTTCATGCTGCTTTGCTGGGTCAGCTGGTTCAGATATTGCGTTTGTGCCGCATTCAATGTCTGGACCATAGGAACTGGACTCTGTGACGATAAAATATGGATTAATTTCATTATCAAGGAGCAATAGAAATTTTCAAAGTTTCAAAGGAGAAGGTATAAATTAAACTAAAAGTACCTGCGAGGGCATTTGTGTAGCTTGAGGGGGAAGGTTTCGCAACTCCATAGGAGGGACTCCCATCTGCGGAACGTTATCGACAGATACCACGTTGGCCTTCACATCTTGCATCATGTCTTTTGCTGGCTCTGGCGGGATGCTCGGTGTGAACACCTTTGTGTCCGCTAAACTGCCTGTGTATTCCTCGGCAGACCATTCATCTGTGTGCAGATCATACCAAGTTTCTTTAAAGATAAAAAAGTATCAAAAAATAATGACTAACAATTTAAAAAATATGCACTTCAATGGAATGAAAAAAAATACATAGTTAATATAAAATATATAATATATAAAATTGCATGTAGATTTAAATTTATTATTATTAATATTATCATTATTAAATTTATTTATTATTATGTTCATTAAAAATATATTTACAAATGATCAGACAGAATTGAGTTGCTGAATGAATATGTCTATTAATTCATTAATATTTTATAATGACGATTGAACAGAGATAAATGTAAGCCTGATCTATTTAATATTCTTGGTTGAATACAATTTTTTTTAAATGGCTTATACATAATGTAAATTATAAAAAAAGAATTGTCTCCAAATAATAGTAAGAATTGAAGTTAATGAATTTCTATTCTTGTGGTAATTTGGGGAAAATGCTGTATGTCCCACTCGACGCCTAAATTCAAGTAAAAATTGTAATTCAGGTAACACGGGGACATTAAATATGTTCAAAACAAAAGGAATAACAATTTTGACTCACCAATATGATTGGTAGCATTAGCGGTGTTATTGTCCCATGTGTTGGAGTCCCATGTCTCAATGGGTTTGCTGTTGGAAAAGTTGTTCCGATTTCCTCTTGGGGGGAATCTCCCGCCTGTCCTGCCCCCACCACGGCCACGTCCACCACCCCCTCCGCGTGTGGGGCCTCCAGACCTGCCCCTCCTTTCACGGTGGTCCGATTTTCCGCCACCGTCTTCCAAGTTACGTTCATTCTCCTGCTTTTCCCTTCCCCTCCAGCCACGGCTGTCGTTGTGCCTTCCATGAAGACGTGGTGGACCACCGTTTTTGTTGCGAGGCTTCTCTTTCTCTGTTGTATGGGTTGCACTTTCGTTCCATTCATCTCCAGCTGTAGCTTCTGTTGCCTCTGCTTTGCTGGCGCTCGGCTGTCTGTTTTTCTTCTTCTTCATGCTAGTTTCCCATTCACCCTAAATAATAAAGTGAAATTATTATTGTTTTTCACAAATATATTTTGTGCTATAATTTTGCTATTTGTAAACGCAGACAAGTAATTAAACGTTGTTTTTATAAGAGGCCTCTATGCTCTCTTAGTATCTGAAGATTTATCACCTTATTGCTTAGGTTTGACAACAGGTTTAACCAAAACTTGGTCACAAAGACAAAATCTATACCTGCAGGTGAATTACTATAACAACAGAATAAAGGGATACAGGATTCAACAGAATTGTTTATTTGTTTAGATTGAATATAGTTACCCGAAGCAAGAAGAAAATAGTTACACGTTTTAAATTGGGGAAGTAAAAGCTATTGTGCTTAGAAAAAAGGATTTTCTATTCTAAGTTTAAAGAATGGTTTTACAACCCAATATGAATGAATCAGGTAGAAAAGAAATCTGAATAGACTAAAGGTAGATTAGAAATGAAGCGTTCCGCGGCAAAGGGGCGTATATCCAGTTGCAAAATAAATGGAGATATATCCTTTTGCTATACATATCCTTAGCAACAGGATCTATCTTCATTTATTTTACAAATGGATATAGGCCCCTTTGCCGCGGAACGCCTCACTTATTGTGTGACATATTTACATTAGTTTTGCATTGCATCTTTTTTGCATTACATCTTGTTTCCCTGGCAAAATTAAATTCTGCAATTTTTAACATAATAAGCGATTTGAAGTTATATAATTTACATTATTAAGAAGTTCTTTATAAATTATCTAATCATATTTGTTATTTTGACAGTGCTGTAGCCACAGAAACTTAGAACATGGAAAACCCAAGTAAAATGCCTTAAATAGAGAAATTTGTATTTGTTTAATTTTGTTCAAATCGATTACTTCATTAGATTGATAATCTTAGAAGATTATTAATCTAGAAATGTTTCGGTTATTTCCTTGAAGGAAAGACAGCAAATAGTACATAAACTAGATAATTTTATTTGAATAGTTCAAGAAATTGTATGGTTCTATCAAACCGATTTTAAATGCATTAGATTGAAACAAAAAAAATGTAAGAATGGTTGTAAATTAATTAATTTTGTCATACTCTGAATCATGTATTGGTTATTATACATGAGTTTGGTTTGGTTTACAAATTTACGTGAATCCAATATAACATGTTTGTTAAAAGTTAGCAAGATTTTTGCAAACTTACTTTTATTAAATTTCTTCAAGATATGAACGGTAGATATTGAAGTCATAAAAGTATGTTTGTACTTACAGCTGAAGTGTTGTTCTCGAAAAGCATGTTGGCAGCGAGTTCGGCATCATTGTCACAATCGTGTAAAGCGGAGCAGACCTCAGCTTCAGATCTCTGTGTCATATCCATAATCAGCTTCACTTTTTCAGTCATGAGAGAGTCGTCGCTTTTGGATCGAACGTTGTCGCCCCCGCCGCTCTGCTGCTTCTCAGCCTGTTTGCCCGTTTCCATTTTCTCGACTTTATGTGTTTTGTCGCCCTTCGCACCCTTGCCGCCTCTAGAGGCGGTTTTATTGTTTGAACTCATATTCTATTTACAATTATGTATTTACAACGGATTCTGCGAACAAAATATTTAGTTAATAAATGCCTAATAGACGCCCAACTCAGTTGAGAAAAAAAGGTTCAATTTGTAAAGAATACAATAAGGTATAGAATGACAAAATAGCTTCTATTGTGCCAAAGTATCAAGTTGAACTCGTGTTGTTTATTTATAAATATTTACCTAATATGTATGAGTATAATACACAGAGTGCTGCTTTAGTTATTTATAAAGTTATGACAAGAGGAAATTCCTCTTCTTCTGATAAGCATAGAGATTGTGAGTTGTATTTTAGTATTAATCGGAGGAAAAATTATTTTTGAAATATGATATTTGTCAATTTGTACAACACAGTTGTGGAATTATTGGTGAAGTTTTCTCGTTCACCTGTAATGAGCATCTACAATTAAATTAAGCCGGTTACGTGACTATTTAATTAAAATTAAATAATTAGAATTTTTTTAAGTTCAGTCACTGGGGAAAAAATTAGCCTGAGGTAACCTCTTTGTTGATTTCAAACAAATTGTGAATTAGTGGGTATTATATAATTGCCTTGAGCTTATTCAATTAGATGATTTAAACGTAACTAGAAAAAAATTAAGAACAAAATGAAAAGATATTAGATATTATTAGATATTAGAAAAAAATAAGTAAAACTGAATGTGTGTAATTTTATTGCACACCCTAATAATATATTGTAAAATTTTAAGATGGAATAAAAGTAACTATTTCACTGTTTTTCTTGTGATCGAAAGGGTTAATGTAGAAAACATGAGGATAGTGCAAAAAGCTGATTGTTATGGTAGAACCACGAAAGCATCGATAGTCAAAAACTAGGGGAATCTATAAAAGAACATGAAGATAATGATTTTCATATCTGGAATAATATTTACGAATGAAAGCAAATATATCGGAACATTAAACCTTTCTGTACCATCTTAAGAAAGTATTACATCAGTAGTAATAGATACGTATTGCAACGTGCTTTACATTAGAGTTGTAACAAAATTTTACCAAATTACCGTCAAAATTTAGTAGAACCCATGGTAAGAGATGTTATGAAACAGATATAAAAATCTAAGAAGAACCTATAAAAATGTAAAAGGGACCTACAAAAATATTAAATTTAGTTTTAAATAGATGTTTAGGGAAGATTTAGAATATGTACGATCATTTTTGAGACACAAAATAGGGTTTTATGTTTTTGAATTGATATTTTTGTGCAATATCAGATTATTTTATAGCTAGTTTTTCTTACTAATTTAATATTTAATAAACACGATTTAATCTGTATGAAATGTTTTAGTTCGCTGAAAAATATTTGTTCCGTTAAAGTGTTAAAAAATGTTGATGCACAAATATTTTCATGACTGACTGAATTTGAATTTATGAACTCAAAAATTAAGATGCAGAATGATATGCACATAAACGTAAATATACGAATATAAACAATGGTAGTGTCATTTCAGTGTTAATCATTGTTATCGGCGTGTAAGAGGTTTTGATTTCATGGTGACTAACACGTGGTCCTGGTAAGGCCGGACGGGCCCCAAGGGCCAATTTCGAAGGCGCTGTTGCTCTTTAGAAACCGAGCTTTTACGGTTAGGGGAGAATGGAGTGTCTCCATCCGGTCCCACGAAATTGTTGCAATAAATGGCAACACTGGAAGGTGTTGCACAAAAGACGGTGGACGCTCTAGATAAGCCGAAATGAACAAACTTTCGCGAAATTCTGTTTCGAATCGTTTTTCCCTGAAGATGACTTCTCGTTTAGGCCTGAAAGCGGCAGAGCCGTTCGTAAAGATCACCATGTGGATGGGAAGACGCCATTTCAAAGCTTTACAAGGCAGTCTTATTGACATGTTGTAAAACTACCTTAAAATAGAGGAAAAACACGTGAAACGGCCGTAATGTCGTTTCGGTTCCGCAACAGAACTTTCACTTACTCTACTAGTAGAGATTTAACACAACCGGCACACTAAAAACTAATTATAATGTAAAAAAACTGAGAAAAAGATTCATTACCTTTGTAGCCGTAACACAACGCAGCTGTAGTCACGTGACCTCCACTCTAAATGGCTTCCACGGGCGCCAGGATCAGCCCGCCAAACTGCTGACCGGAAACACAATTCAAACTTGAAAATACCTTTCTCGCAAACACCTGCTAAAACAAATCACCTTGCGGAAAACTATTATTAAATTCGTCCAGCAAGTGGAAAGAAAGGGTATAGTGACATTTTATGTATTTCTCGTGTGCTATAGATACAAATTAATCAAAATGACGTTTGCTAATCTGAGGTTCAGTTCTGGCAATATGGCGCATTGTCGGTCCCTGCTTTATCAACCGGTCTAGCGTTTGCGCGCATCCTTGTTTATCATCAAGAGACGTCCCATAGTGTAGAAGAACGTTTCTTTTTATCTCACAGAACAAACGTATCCCCAGGAATATCCCCTCCACAGGTACAATATTGTTATGTACACACACGATTACACACAGGAAAAGGAAACCTGCACATTGCTGTCTTTGTTTATTGGTAACCTCTTCTAAGTACACAATTCAATTTTTCCATAATTTATAAGCAAAGAACAGGCAAAAATGCTGACACCGGCTAGTGGAACGGGTAAATTTTATGCAAAGTCCGCCAAAATTATTCGCTTCGCCAGAAAAGGATGCACGAATAGGCCCTTTTTCCACATAGTGGTTACCGAGGTTAGGATACTGAACTTCTCTTATTGCCAATTTTTACCTTATATCTGAGTTTATATATCCTCTCAATTTATGATAATTTGATTTATGTTATTTGGTTCAATATGTTAATATTATATTGGGCTAGCCTTATATTGATATTATTCTCATCTTTGACTCCCGTTTAATTACTTATAGAGAAGGCGCAGCCAGGAAATGCCATGCATAGAGCAGCTCGGCACTTTTGATCCTCTCCCGAATAAACACAATGAAAAGTTGGTCGCCTTGAATTTGGAACGCATCGGATATTGGATAGGGAATGGAGCAGAAGTTTCGAAACCTATCCAACATCTTCTAGGTATATTAAATTTTTTAAATAATTTTATTGTACAATTTTTATTAATTACAGAAATTTATACTTAAAATATATTAACGTTAAACTTATGTAGGCTTATCTGGATACTTCCCAGTACATCCAGTTTCTTATATGACTGCTTGGCGAAACCGAAGAGTGGAAGAAGCTGCACAAGTAAACCAATCGAGCGAAGAAGTAAATGCGAGCAATCCCGATGCTGTAGAAGCAAAGTCTCAAAGTTAAAATTAGTTTCTATAATATACATACTCAAATTTTGTACATAATTTTTGTAGATATAATTATTAGTAATTGTAGTTTGTTTTCATAAAGTTCGTATTCTTTATTACGATCCTTAATTAAAAGCATTTCGGAGAAACTAAACAATGCCTTATGCAATTGTAAAAATTCTACGCATAATAGTTAACCAACTCAGTGCGCCCTAACCACAGGCAGTAAATCCCCAAGTTTAGAACCATATTACAAATAATAATTCTATTTTTTTTTATAAGATTTTATTCGTTACCTAAGTTATAAACATTAATTTACAAACAAGAACCCTTCATGACTATGTTTAATTTTCTTTAAGTGGAATACCAATGCACTATTCAATTCCTCTGTATTGTCTGATGTGTAGGAGTACCCACGCAGGGATGGCGCAATATGCCAAAGACATTATTCCGCCAAACATCAATTGCTCTCCTAGACTGAGCGGATTCAGAGGGGGCCCTGAAATGACGGTCCTCACTTGTAGAGCGGCTAACCTGGCTTTTGGGGCCGACCTTGCTAGGGCAGCAAACATCTAGAAGAACATTCACGATAAGTAAATATTCCTTGTACTCAAAAATGTAGAAATAATAGCCGAAATATTTATGCACCAACAATTTACATTTAACTGCAATAAATATGATCTTACTTGCCTTTGTAAGTATAAAATTTTAATGCAATTATGCTCTGAAACCGATTAGGTAACCTATTTTATCCAAGATGGCCACGAATTGGGTTTCCCCCACTTGTCTACCTTGGCTTTTCTCACTCTGTCTCTTTCGCTCTCATGTAATATCCATATTGTGCACACACTAAATTTAGGGACCGTCCAAAAAACGTCGTTAGAATTTTTTTAAAGTTTTTTTTTAAATTTACATATAAAACCCATTTCATATTATTAATTATTTTATTATTATTATTACGTAAACAGTTCGAGATTATTATTATAAAATTAATAATATTTAATACTTAACTTTATTATATAATAATCGTAATTTGTAAACAGCAGATTTTGAGACCGCACTTCGGTAATAAGGTTACAATTACACAGCTAATACACGACAAGAGTCAAAAGTTTTAAACATATTCCAAATTGATTAGCTGCCAATTCATTTCAACTTTTCAAACTAATATTAACAAAATATAATTTTTTAAAACCTATGCACGTAAGTTATGGACAATTCCCTATTTAAATCCATTTCGCCCAACCTCGCAAACCATCGGCGCACGCAATCACACTTTTCACAACTAGTGCTTTTCCGTTCGGAAAGTTGGCGAACTCCCGTAACCAACAAATCTAAAAACCGCCAAACGACCTTGGATTTTAACAAGTTTTGTTTCTGGTGAGGTCACGTCAAAATCAAGTCAAAAAATGGCCGGAAAAATTATGGAAGTTAAAGACCAATTGGACAAATCCCTTCACGACATAACGAAACCTTGGACGGGCGTTCTGGCAAATTTAGAGGCTAAGACTGGCGTTAACAGGCTGTATCTTTTTGTAGGTGAGTCTATTTTTTGACCCCCGGCCGGCGAAAACGTCAGCTCCACTAATAATCTGCTCCTACAGGTAGCATAGCAGCTGTGGGGCTCTGGTTGGTCTTCGGGTTCGCTGCTCAGCTCGTCTGCAACTTCGTGGGGTTTGTATACCCCGCTTATGCATCCACTCACGCTCTCGAGACCTCGAAGAAGGATGACGACACCAAATGGTTAACTTATTGGGTGGTCTTTTCCCTCTTTTCAGTTGTCGAGTTCTTTGCCGACATCATAGTGGGCTGGTTCCCCCTTTATTGGCTTATGAAGGTAATTAACGGGTATAATATTGGTATAAGGTATAATAGAGGTAAATTGTCAACTATGTAGTAAAGGAAATGTACTTCTGTTAATTAATTAAAAACAATGACGGAGCAGTTTATCAAAATCTCGTTGGTGTAAGATAATGACATCATTAAAGTTATATGTAAAAGTAAAATCCTTATTTTATATTTTTAGGCTTCTTATTTTTAGTGATACTATAAATAATTTCTTTTAGGCATGTTGATGTATTCATGATATACTTTGGCATAATTTTTTTTTAAATATCTATGTTGATAAATAATCAAATTTGAAATAGCAAATCAATAATTTTTATACCAATTAAATAATTTTAATGCCAGTTAAATAATATTATTGCTAATAAAATAGCTCTAATGCCAATGAAATAATAATTATCTGTGAACTATGTCCAGATAAGATAAATAACCATTTCAATTTTATTGCAGTGTATTTTCTTGGTTTGGCTCATGATTCCCACCGATTTCAACGGATCAAATGTCATTTATGGCAAGCTTGTTCGACCTTATTTCATAAAACATCATGGTCAAATTGATTCCACCCTTAACAATATAAAGCAACAAGGTATGTAACACTACAAAACGTAACATTTCTATTTTCATTTGCACCAAAACTGCCCATATTTAAATTTAATTTAATCAAAAATATATTTTATTTATATATGCACCTTTATTTACAGCCAATAAATTCATGGAAGGCAAGACAGAATAAATTCGAAACGAGAGGGAGGTGTGAGGGCTCGACACAAACTTTTCAACAATTCCACATGTTAAACTCGCCTTATGCCATTTTTTCAATATTGTAATAATATTATTTTATCATGTACTGGTTTTTGTGATTTTTACATAGGAAAGTTAAAATTTTAGTATAGTTAAGGTGTTTGATTTTTGCTCATATTATATATTGTATTCCACGCTTTTCATCTCTAGTAGTTTCTACCATATTAAACACGAATGTTTAATGACATTTTGTGATATAAATAATATACAATTTATGTAAATGTACAAACTGTAAAAATATACCAAAAGACAGCCTTTTACTACTGTTTTGCCTACGACTTGTAAAACATATTTTTTTATAATTTTTGGTCATTTTAAATGTTATAGTATATGTACTTCTTACTGTGTGTAATGAATAAATTATTAAATTCAGTTTGTAAGTGTATATTTTCTCTCCTAAACTATTAAAATATGCATTGATAATTAATGTAAAATTATAAGAAAATTAAATAATTTAATATAAGAAAATTATTTAGATTTTTCTTCGGTTGTATCTTCACTGGATGAGCTATCTCCCTCTGAATCTTCTTCAGATTCAGAGTCGGAAGTTGAAGAATCTTTTCCTTGTCTCTCCAACTTCGCTTTCTTCGCCAAGAACTCGCGTACTGTAATTTTCTTTGGAATTATTATTTCTAAGAACTCGTAACGCAAATTGTCATGAATCACATTCACCAAATGGTCGTATTCCAATTTTTTTCCTTTGTTAGAGGTTTGGTATGCCTCCATGGTAAGAGTCTTAATGAGCTGTTCCACAGCTTTCGTCACAACTTGCACCGCTTCCTTGGAAACTTGATCAACTCCATCACTGGTCTTCATAATAGTTTTTACCCGAGAAATTGGCAAACTCATCTTGATTAAGTTATATTGGGTTTCACAATTGTAATTAATTACTATTCAGGTTAATTCCAATTCAATTTAAGTTACTATACAATTATAATGCAATATAATATAAACATAATTGGCTCCTATAAAATTTATTAGCGTTATAGTATAAATATCATTCGTGTATTAAAAATGTAACTATTAACATCAACAAAGAAAATGCACAAACTACTTCAAATAAAATACCGCTAAAATAACCTTCGAACTGACAGATGCATAACCTAAAATGCTGTACATGTAGTTTAAACGTCAAACACAGATGGTGCTCAATAGTTATGTTGTTGCAAATTCAACGATTTCTTTTATTGGAATTAAAATTTAAGGGAACAAATTTGCGAACAGTCTCAAAATTGTTTTATTGGAAAAGGATAAATTCTAATTAATTTTATAAAGTAGATTAATATAATACACTTAATAATAGATGATATAGTGATTTAGTAAATACAAAATAACAAGAAAAATCTAAATTAAGAATATTTTTTCAATTAATTATACAATTGCATTAGCCTTTTCTTCTTCTTTCTCGGTTTTTATAGCATTTTCATTTAATATTGTGGAATTTGTGGGGGTAGTTGGAGAAATGTTTTGTTCTTGACTACTTCCAGCAGTTTCTTTGACACTGATTTTACTCTCTGATGGCTTTATATCATCATCGTCCTCCTGGCATTCTTCTGCCAAACTACTTCGCAAAGCTTCAGCAAACGCTTCTGGATATTGTTGTGACAGCTTCGTTTTGATCGTCCTAATCTTTTTAAAAATGTAGTCGAGGTCCTTTTTCATTTCCAAAAGCAATTGTGTGTGTTTTTTAAATTCTGGGCCAACGGTTTTTAAGCGAGAGGCGCTTAACGAATTGCAGTTGGTCAACATTTCATTTGTTTTTTCAAAACGTTGCAACCTGAAACACATTTTATCATCATTTATTACTTTTGAAGATCATTTATTACTTTTGAACATAATTTATTCCCTAATTTATTACTGTTGATCATCATTTATTACTTTTGATTATCATTTCTTACTGGTGTATAACTTTCAGTTTCTTACATTTGTTTTTGTGCTCGAATCATAGTTTCCACATCTTGTTGGTTTACGATTCCTGCCAGTCCTTGTATGAAAACCTCTGGAGCGGTATAATTTTGGAAACATTCTATGCTGAAATCACTTTCTGGGGTGCCCTTACTGTCGTCCATAGTTTTTATAATGGGGTCCCTTTATGGTGATAAAATGAAATAAAAATATCTATTGATTGACAAATTGAGGTTAAAATGCTGTTAGGTTGGTTGTCAGTTTGACGCAACGATTGTAGATTTCTGTATGTGATTTAGGGAGTTGCCGGTAGGCATCTATTTGACAATAATTTTCTGGGAAAAATTAGATACCAGGGGAATTTAAAAAATAATTGGTTTTTATAAATGTACTTTACTTACTACGTTTGTATCTAAATAGAATGATCTCGCATGTGATTGAAGTAGGGGAAGTGGAAGAAAATGAAGTACTTATACAATATTGAATTAATAAATTGAAATGGATTAAATTTGTTTTTACTTGTTAGTTAAAAAAATCTGAAGTTCTTTATACATAGTAAATAATATGAGTTCAAATAATAAGTATGTTTCTGAGATATGTTTACAAGAAATATTTCTGTAATTTTATCATATCACATCATATCACTTATTAAAAGTACATGTTACGTATGCAGTAATGGCGATCGTGGTCGGCCAAATTTGCGTAGGTGCCAACATAAACACGGCATTGATCGCAGGTTGCCGTAATTATTCTGGGGTAATGTGTTTTTAATATATTTTGTGTGCGGATTGGCGCTCCAGATGGCGAATTCCTCTCCCTATCTCTCTCCCTTTCACTTCTACCCCTAGCCGCCTCTCCGTCGGGACGCCAGCTGCAATGCACATGGTGCGGGCGAACGTCGTTTGTTTCAAACCCTAGATTCACTATAAAAAGACGATGCCGAAGCCGCCTTCGACGCGGACGCGTCCTCGTCGCTCCAATCTGTTGCGACCGGCACGGCTTGCTGCGATATATCCACATAAAAATTATTTTTTTCCAGGGAAAACTCCTAGTGGGATACAAGGAACTGCTTTATTTTGCAATACTTGTACTTTATTTATTCCTTTTTTATTTTCTCACAAAGGAAGTATAGTGATCATGTGAAAAAATTTTTTTTTAATTTTGATGGATCTCTACATTTTGAGTGCCCTTTTTTAAATTCTTTCTTGCAAGTATTTGTTATATAAGCAGTACATAATAACCTTGCTCGTAGAGCCGATTAATGACAGTCTGCTGATTGTTTTAACCATCGAGTAACAACATGGGAACGGTATTTTAATCCTGGTTCATTTGTTACCCATGTTGTTGTCTGAGAGTTTAAATAGCCAGCGGACTGTCGCAACTCTCTCTACGAGTTCCTTAATTTAAAATTTGTGTTATATGTATCACTGGCAGACAGAATGCAACGACTTACCACAAGGAAAACCAATATGTTCACGATATTATGTATATTTTTGAAGAATAGAAAACAGCCAATAGATACACCTAATATTATTCCATTAAAAAAATGAGTTGGTACCATTTTAATTTAAGCGTTTTTAATGAATAGTTTTGATGCCCTATTTAGTAATAGAAAAGTGAAACACACAGTATTCGCATCGGGCAAGCTTCCCCTTGAAACACTGATTAATTCAAAACCCCCACATTTAACCGTTTTTCTGAGAATTAATTTTAAATAGAGTTATGTTTTGACAAAAATTATCTAAAAAAACATGAAGTGGTCTCCACTCGATTTTCTCGTATATTTCTAAGGTGCACTAGACAAGTAAAGATAGATTCACATCAGGATTCAGAGCGAGTTGTGAATATTTTTTTATTATGTACACTCTGAGAAAAATTAAATTTTGTTGGCCGCACATATCGTTGTACTATTTTAGTCTATATTAGTATATTGCTGTATTTATGGATCAGTCTACGACTCTTAAGTACAAACGATATGCGAACAAAAAACGGACAATTAATTTTTCTCCGAGTGTACATATATGCATATTTAAAAGATTGTTAAAAAGGACCACTTCCGGTTGGGCAATTGTACTAAAATTTGATATCTGTGTATTTTTCGTTATTTCTAAAGCTAGTACAAAATTTAAAAGAAATTTTAGAAGCAGAATGGCACTTTACTTGAAAGAGTTCCGTTTCCTTTTCAGATAATCTACCACTTTTGGTTGAGGGATTAACCTAAATTTTGATATCTATGAGTTTTTCGTTATTTCTAAAGCTAGTACAACATTTGAAAGAAATTTCTAGAAGCAGAATGGCACTTCACTCTTTTATATAGTGCCATTTGTGAAAAAATTGGGACCCCCTGGGGGCATTATTATTAAGAAAAAAATGCATATTTATTTTTTGAGCTTGTCGGCGGGCGACAATCAGGCCTGGTTACAATACTATAGTTAAGTATAAACTCTATCTGAAGAGTGGTGGCTTTTCGTCCACTAATGTAAGCAAAAAGGCAAGTTATGTATTTAACATATATACTAGATGTTATACACTAGATGTTATATACTAGATGAACCACAAAAAGTTTCATTTTAGGCTGGTTTGGAGTTAAATCTATTATTTTATAAAGCAACAAGTGTGAAAACGTAAAATGTTTGTTAAGTGTTGTAAAAAGATTCTTCCTGTTAGTTAAGAAAAGGAAGTAGAATCACTTTTATAGACCAAAGACGTAAAAGTTTGACAATTACTTAATTTCTAATCAAAATCAAACTGTTTTTTGCAATTTAAAGAATTAAAGAAGAAATATAAAATTTACTATTTAACAATTTATTCTGTAAGTAATTTGATTGTTTGACCATTTTCTTAACTGTTTTTAATGGCACAGTATGTAAGATACATGAATATATGCTTGAAAGTTGAAGTTCTAAGTTTGACTTAATTCAAATTAAATAAATATAACTTTAATATGTAAATAATTTGACTCTCACAATAATCAATTTCCATAGTTAATATTCGGAGTGAGCAAAATTGACTGATGCATTAAATATCGTCTACAATTAAAAATATTTTGAGATAGGTAAATATATACTAAATTAAAAGTTATACAATTCGTAAATATAGTGGATCTTTGCAGGTGAAGTCAATTACAATTTCCCATATGTAACATGAACATACATTTATGCAATTAGTTCATTCAATTATTTAAAATTAATTGCAAGTAAAGCTTAATAAAAAGGATTGTTTAAATTGAGAAACGAATTAAGTCACTTCAACTTTAAGTTATAAATTATTTACAGGTAATATATTATTTGTACTGTGATGTTCAGGCATTTGGGGCTCATTTACGTAACATTTTTTTAAAATTTTTCCCCGCCGATTAAAAATCACTGGCAATCATACAAATTTTAAAGCACATTAAGGTAATCAATCATTCTGTCAAGTAATTACAAACAGGGTAGTGCCAAATTATTATTATATATTACACTCAAGTTAAGCTTCAATTACAAATGTGTCACACATGCGAAACTGATTGGACAACAGATGTTTTTTTGTCTCTGAGAGAACGAACTACACCTTTTTCACTTATAATTCAGAAAGTGTCAATTGTAATTCAGAAAGTATCAATTGTAATTCAGATTAGTCAACTGTAATTCAGAAAGTATCAAATGTAATTCAGAATA
>JAWQRP010000536.1:0-26664 GCA_033557875.1 Quadriops clusia
TGCATGTGTATATAATATCAAAATTATTAAAAAATCACTCTGAATCCTAATGTGAATCTGTCTTATCTTGTCTAGTACAACTTAAAAATATGCGAGAAAGTCGAGTGGAGACCACTCCATATTTTTTGCACTATCGACCTGATTTTTGCACTGACGTCTTTCGTTTAACATCCCTAATCGTCAGGTATCAAGAAAATTCAAGATCCACGAAAACAACCCCCTTAAATTGCAATTAATAAGAGGGTTGGCACGGTTTTTACACTATAATTTGAATACTACTCAAAATTTTTCTAATATCTTTGCAACATATTATTCCTCGTTCAATTTCCAATAGAAAAGATGCCCCATGTGACCATCCTAAATCGCACCCTTTTGGAGATATTTGAATTTTTCTCCTTCGATGCATGTTGCACTCAAATCACATTTAATTCGACACTGAATATCACTGATACTTTCGATTTACGGTCCGTAATCTTACATAATGACCAAAATAAAAGCCACCCCCGAACGGTACTGTTCATAACAGTAACATAAACAAATAACAATATCCCAGCAAGATGTAGTAGATTTGAGGGTAATTTAAACAAGAGCTCTTGCTATAAGAATTTATTTTTCTTTAACGCACTACCGGTTTCGACTTAACATAAGTCTTCTATAGGTGCTAAAACCACGCTACACCACGTGTGTATCACATAATTTCAATCTATCATGTACATTATTAATTGTTGTTTTAGCTCCTGTAGAAGACTTATGATAAGTCGAAACCGGTAGTGCGTTAAAGAAAAATAAATTCTTATAGCAAGAGCTCTTGTTTAAATTACCCTCAAAGTAACATAGACGTTTCAACATTTAATTCACAATCATTAAATCTGATCAGTTGTTCGGACAAAATTATTCACACGACCCTAATGAACGGCTCGCTTACTGCAAAGGTCGCTCACAGACGAAACATTTTAATTTATTCGTGCGAAGTCTAGGTACACTTGTTCGATCACCATACGAAGACTTAGAATAAATCTATCAAATTAGTTATTAATTTTAAAAAAATGTCACATACTAATAACTAATTTGATAGATATATTCTAAGTCTTCGTATGGAGATCGAACGAGCGTACCTAGATTTCGCACGAATAAATTAAAATGGCTCGGCTGTGTGCGACCTTTGCAGTAAGCGAGCCGTTCATTGGGGTCGTGTGAATAATTTTGTCCGAACAGCTGATCAGATTTAATGCTTGGGAATTAAATGTTGAAACATCTATGTTACAGTTATGAACAGTACCGTTCGGGTGTGGCTTTTAAAAATGTTCATTTTGGTGATTATGTAAGATTATGGACTGTAAATCGAAAGTATCAGTGATATTCAGTGTCGAATTAAATGTGATTTAAGTGCAACATGCATCGAAAGAGAAAAATTCAAATATCTCCTGCGATTTAGGATGGTCACATAGGGCATCTTTTCTATTGGAAATTGAACGAGGAATAATATGCTGCAAAGTTATTAGAAAAATTTTGGCTAGTATTCAAATTATAGTGTAAAAACCGTGCCAACCCTCTTATTAATTGCAATTTAAGGGGGTTGTTTTCGTGGATCTTAAATTTTCTCGATACCTGAGGATTAGGGATGTTAAACTAAAGGAGCCATTGCAAAAATCAGGTCGATAGTGCAAAAAATGTGCAAGTTATACCAAAAATCGTCTGATTTTTACTTAACTTTAAGGGACTGTATCTCCCTAGAGGTTGAAGATCGGACAGGGGTCAATAGGGACTTTTTTGCTTCTTTCGGTGAGTACTATATGTGGTGTAAAGGAAGGGGTGTAATTTTGAAACGCCCTGTATATGAGTCTTTTGTTTAAATTATTCAATGCATTTTTAATTATCTTATACTTACTTCGGATAAACATTAGAGTCTTCTAATCCAGTTGACCAATGGTTAAATGCTAAAGGGACAACCACATACTCTCCCGGCTCAAGCATTTTATTGCAGCCCACGAACCCTCTCACTTGCCTTTTACTATGATCCACTAGATTCCCAATATTCGTTGCATTTGAAGCATCATCTTTTGCCTTGAAAATCACAATACACAGGTCGAGTTGGGAGCGCTGGGATTTTTCAGATTTTCTCTGACCTTCCTGGAAAAGGGTAAAATCCACTTCTGTGGGTTCCAGAACTGTCAGTAACACTGAAGAGAGATATTCTTTAGCTGCTAGAGGTGGGAGAGTACCGGATAGTCTTGTTTCATACCATCCAGATCTTGCCTTACATATGTCAATGCAGTCAAAGTACTTAAGAACATCACTAAATGACATCCAAAACTGTCCGTCTTGTGCCCCATTTGGCATCAAATCGTATCGAAGTTGGTAGGACCACAAGGGTGAGTCATCGGACCAATCCCCATTCCACACAAAATGACCCCAAGGGTTTCGCAATTGTAATAAACGATGTCCATCTACGTCGCGAATATCCAGGACTGAATAGGCATGACGTGGTCTAAGTCCTCTCGTGTGATACTCACTTTCATCTACCTTCATATTTCCACCTCCACAACTAGCTCCCATTAGAAACAGAGCCTGTCGGGATGATAACAGTTGTGCCCAGATCAAATCGAGGTCGAGTTCTTCATCATTCGGTTGAGAGCTTGGTTGTAGAGGGATGCTTTCACATGGAGCACCAGTTAAAGTAGCTAAGCCTTCGATTGTGCGTCCTGACACCAGAGCTTCGTAACATCCGTGAATTTTCGCAACAGCTTTTTCTATCAGTGGAACCCAAAGCTGTTTCCGTTTTGCCTATACAAGTACAATATAATAATGTTTATTTGCTTTTCAGTACAACTACAGCATCGTCATATTATACAATTCATATAATTTACTTCATCCATACAATCAACCTAATGTATAGTTAATTTATAATTACAAGCACATTGACACACACATATAAAAATTCACTGTCATATATTACGAAAGCAACATAATTATGAATCAATATTATTGCATTGAACAATTCTCCACTTACTTGACTATAATACAGATGGCCCTTCTTGTCGCAGGGAAAATAATCATCCACCAAAACTGTCATCCAATTTCCATCCTTGCAAAGTCTCACTTGATAAGCCCCTTCAGGGCACACTTCTCTAGTTATTAGAACGGCTCGAACTAACTCTTCGCGTTCAGCAAGAACAGCTAAGGCA
Organism: Quadriops clusia; assembly: GCA_033557875.1. NCBI lineage: Eukaryota > Metazoa > Arthropoda > Insecta > Coleoptera > Hydrophilidae > Quadriops > Quadriops clusia. The sequence goes on from JAWQRP010000536.1 coordinate 3,186, forward strand.
CTTAGTAGCCAACAGTTACCCAAAACACCTACAGCAAAAATATTAATATTTTATGAATAGAACATCAAAGCAAAAATGTAGTGGAAATTAAAAAAAGGCATAATTCATATGAAATGGGAATGCTGTAAGGTAGGTAGGTTTCAAGTTGTATTAAAAAAATAATATTTTTTCATTTTCTTTCAATTCATGGATAGGAAGTCTCCATTTAAATAACAGGACTACTATTTCCAATTTTCTAAAATAAACCGGCTACAATTTTAACCCTGAGGACTATTGTTAGTGGGTTTGCTCTGTCATATTGTCCCATGCATCCATTAGCACATTAAAAAATAAAGAGGCAGATAAAATTCCTGTGCATTTGCAAAATTCTTAGGAATGATTGTCCTAAACCCTGATGTTGGTGTGTACAGAGAAACCTCGGCTATTCGATCCTACGAGTTTCGTTTTCCCGCATTTATCGTCTTTTTCTCACGATCCCAACAAATACCTATGTATGCATATTAACTCACTATGATTGTTATTCTGCGATAATGGTTTTTTCTAACAGGTTCCTATGAAAACGATAAATCGATGTTTCACTGTACATAACATGAAATTAATAATACTTTGTATTTAATAATAAAATGTACCCGCATGGCTATTATTAAAAACCATCTGGCTCTAATAACTGATTTTGATAAAAAATACAGTCACAGTTTGGGCACTGGCAGCTATTCAGGCCATGGCATTTATTCAAACATTTATAGTAACTGCAATTAAAAATTAAAAAGAAAGTAATAAGCCAGCTATAATAAGGTTTATTAATTTATTATTTTTAATCTAAAAACTTGTTTGATCAAATTGTAAAAAATCGAAAATGTGAAAAACCTTTTATAGGAGATTAGGCCATTATTATTATTCACAAATATTGTTTAATACAAGTTATTAATTTCGTTTTCTTGGGTATTCTGTCCTTGATTACGACGAAATGAAAGTGATGAGTTTTAGATTTGCATCAATTTATTTAAAATAAATAAATCAAGGACAGAATACCCAAGAAAACGAAATTAATAATTTAAAATATATGTCCAAGAATAGAACCATTCGTTTAATACAAGTTAATACAAATTGAATAAATAATAAAAATAATAAAAGGTTTTAACACATCTTCAAACCTGCACAGCAGTAGTTTTCTTAGAATAGGTTAGTAAAATTACCTTGACAAATATCCGAAGATTGTGGTTTTCGAAACACAGCCCAAGGAAGGTTCTTATCGGCATCATTGTCAAAACTTATGTCTCTCAGGCGCCTCCACCTTACAACTAGCGATTCCTTGTTTTCAGCAGGATAATAGTAAAGACTTGAGTTGGTGGGGGGAAAAGTCTCGTCAATAAAACTTCGTTTATGCATTTTACAAATCCGTACGATGTAGTGCCATTGCTTGTTAGCCAGTTCTTCCTGTGTCATCGGTACTTGATTCTGAGTTTCACTTGCTGGATCTTTTCTTAGATTCATACACATATCACATATAGCTTGAGATTTCGTGTTTTCGAAAGTGCAGTATCTGCATCTCCAGGGATCAGTTTTTATGGACGATGATTTAACTGATCAAGTTGAAAAATAAAAGATATGTATTAAATAAATAAAAGAACCCAAGTACGGGTGCAGTACTTACACATTTCATAATCAGATTGCAAATTAATGCCCTTAATTTTCTTCTGGGCGTGGTTTATTTTCGCATACAGATCTTTGCTTCCACTGCCGCTGGACCCTGATCGTGTGTAGCCTACATGCCTGGGACTCTTAGGAACGTCAGCACCAAATCTTTCAGTCTTACAAGCCTTGCAAATCGAAACCACCAAGGGATTTCGTAAAGTACATTTTTTGCAAGGCCAAAATTCACCTTTGCGCAATGTCATATCTTTGGAGATTTGCAGGGATTTGATTTTTGAGCCATAGCAAGCTTCACATGTGAGGGCCGTCCCGCGGTTTACTAAGGTGCATTTTTTGCAAGTCCACTTCTGATCATCGAACTCATCTAAGCATGCAAAATCAATACCAAATTATAAAAACAAATATATGACATATAGTAGTACACAAATAATTATTTTTCTATGAGTAAAGAATATTTTGAAAAATCACCATTATGTTTTGAAAAGAAAGTACACTTGAACTCCTTTTCATCGTCCAGAAATTTGAATTTAACATCAATTTTATTGGTTTTAAGGTCAGTATTAGGGGAAACCTTTTCATGGATTTTAGCATAAAACTTTGAATTAGCAGTTGTTTTCTCAAATTCAGGAATCTCAAATTTAGTTAATGTTTCCTCTGATTTTTGCTTGAAAATCTGTCTCTGTTTCAGCTTTAATTCTGAGAGATCTAATGGTGAAGAAACACTCCTGTTAAAATTAGTTCTTTTCACACCATTATCACTGACTTGAGGAACATTTACATAAAAAATGCTATTGTTAGTCTGAGATCTTTTTTCGCTAGAAAAAGACATTTTTTAAAATTCACTCTTATGAAATGTGCATTCAGTAAGCAGATTCACATTTATTACATATATCTATTTCCTGATAAGATAAATACTATGTTAACGATGATAAGATCTCATGTATAAAATTAGGATTAACAGCTGTATAAAAATATCAAACGTATTTACCTGTGTCATCATCAAGTGTAGCAATGGGAACCTGCCCTGTAGGAACAGTAGGACTCCACTTTGGCCTATAACAATAATTTAACCATAATAACAGTGCAATCAAATAATCTACAAGTATCTTTTCTTATAAATACTTGCCAAAAACTGTTGCATGAATGCATTTTTCAGACTAAATAGAGAGGTAGAAAGGTAGGTAATTGTGTGTTCTGTTTGTGCTGTGATTTCTGTACAAAATTTCTTAACCACAAGTACATCTGTGCAATTTTTTGTCATTTTTTTTGCTTTGAATTATTAACTTAAAGTCAGTAGTAAAAATCAATAAACATGATTTCTTCTTACACAAAGTATCAATGTTTTGTCATTAGTGTCATTCAATGTTTAATTATTTTTAATTTTGGGGATACTAGAATTATTGAATGTATTAAGAGAGAATACTTAAAAAATTAACTTACTTTGGGCCGTTGGTACTCCTATCTTCAGTAACCGTGATTGTGCAAGGCTGCGATCTCAAATCTCCGCAAACTTCGCAAACTGATGAATGAAGATTGTTGTATGTAAATGAACAATGGGTGCACGTCCATCTTCGCTCGAGAAATGCTAAAGTTGGAGACGGAGAATTCTGCAGACCCCTAAGTCTAAAACAAAACACCTCTCTCTTTAGCAGCCAATATGTACAAACTAGTGGTTTTTATTATTATCAGTTTTCTTATTTACCTTTATTTCCCAGTGTTTTTTGCATTCTTGGTAGTCGTAGGTTTAATGATAGCTTATAATCAATTTCATGCTGTGTAAGTCTTTTTAGTTTTGAAAAAAGAAAATTTAAAGCATCCAACCTTGACGAACTTTTTGTTAACCACTTAAAGTGCCCATACAGGCAGTATTAACTGTGGCATTTATACATATTATATTAAATGCAAAAGCATAGTAATGATGATATTATTCTCTAATGTAAGAAAAGTGATGTGATGTTGTAGAGTTCATATAAAGGTGCTCCAAATAATAGGGGCAAATAATTTTCAAACAAAAAATTCTCCCTAAGCTAATCTTAAGTAGTTAAATTTATGGGTTACAATGGGGTTTTTTCATACAAGAGGTATGTGAAATTTGTTATTACTATAACGAAGTTGTATAAAGATTATACTCCAATATGAAGTTTCAGCCCCCCCAAGATGCCATGGTTTATTAATAATTATTTATTTTATTTCACTGACGAAAAATTTTTTCACGGGGAGCAACTTGCACCTGTGCTAAGGTAGAAAAAGATATTAAACTTTATTGCCTTTTGACCTTTTATTTTTAATTATCAAATATTTATAGTAATGAGCATTAGGTCATAAAAAAATATATATTTTATGACCTAATGCCCATTACTATATAGTATATTGTGCAACTAGTGCGGTAAGTTGTCGATTGCCCACGACAGCGAAAGTTGAGCGCACGAACGAAAGTGAGTGCGCTCATTCGCTAGAGTGGGGAATCGGCAATACCGCACGTGTTGCAGATACTATTTTTTATTACGAATGCGGGATAATAACATGTTTAGAACAGACACTTATTTTTACATTTCACTCAAACTTTTTTATCAGTCAGTCAACCATACTTTTTAAATATATTTTGATTGTCTTTTTTTTATCAATAATTTGCATGCGCTAAGTATGATTGCGTGCGGTAAGTGTATACTTACCGCACGCAAAATCGCATTGTACTCATATAATAAGAAATCAGCTACTTATCACCCGTAACGGAGTGCGGTAAGACACTACTTATCCCGCATGAATAATAAAAAATATTTGTTAAGTAGAAAAAGATAGTAATATAATAAATTTACTATACCAACAGAGATAGCGACAACTAACACCAGTTGGTAGATTGATTGACGTGTCAGATTTAGAAAATTATGCAAAAAAGAAGAAGAATAAGAAGGAACAATTTTAGCTTATGGTCTATCAAATGTCACTGACGGCGATCTTTAACTGTCATAAATCCATTTTCTATTTCTAAGCTTAGCATGGACCGTTCATAAAGAAAGATAAATTCATTATGTTATAACTAAAAGCACCGATAATATCAGATAGGGAAAAAGGTTGCAGTTTTGAGCCTGAAATGGCATCTTTTTGGGTATGATCTGGCATCTTTTTTAAGATGGCAATAAATGTCAAATTTAAACATTTTATTTCTAAAAACGGTATCGTATTTAGTTTTAGCAGGTTTTAACTTTTCAGACCAGCATAGCATAACATGATGCAAGATTTCATAAGCCTTTGGGAGTTATAATAAGTCGTGGATAGTGGTAAAAGCATTGCATTTTTTACAGGCATAATTGGTTGTTTATTTCTTCTTCTATTCTTTGAATTTTCTTGCAACTTAGGCAACCGTTCACATTTCTAATGAAAAGCATTAGATGAGCTATCTGGTTATCTGTGCTAAAAGTATAAATTCTTCTTACAATGGTGAGGTTGTCTGATGCTCCCCATAAAAAAATGAGTCATCCTAAAGTTTAAATATATTTATTTAATTATTTTCTTGATTTGAAAACATTTAGTTGTTTTACTAATATAATGATATACATATATATAAGTAGATCGTACTTCAACTATTTATTATGTTAATATTAAATGCACAACCGGTTTAGGGTTATATACACATCTTCAGGTGCTTACTGCAAATAGCCATAGCCAATGGATACACAACTAATTTCATGAACAATATAATTACAAAAAACAAAAAGAAACATAGGCTAAAAGACATCAAATTACATAACCATAACTTCACAAAAATTACTAAATATAACCTTTTAACATACTTAGGACCTATAACATATAAATTAGCAAAAATTTAAAAAAAGATACAACATCAATACTACTTTCCGCACAAATAATAATGTCAAACAACTGATGAATAATAAAGACATAATAGATAAATTTAAATAAAGCGAAGTTTACAAACTAACATGTGAATGTGGTTCTGTATACATAGGTGAAACAGGCCGACAATTAGAAACAAGAATTAAAGAACACCTAACAAGAAATACCACGTCAAATTTTGGAAAACATATTCAAGAACATTTTCACAAATTTGATAAAAATACCACAGAACTCCTTCACCAACAATTACATATGACAATTAATTTTAATATTTTTCATATCTAATTAATACTGTAAGTAACAATACGTAATATTTTATTTATTCATTTATTTAATAACTCATGTTTTTGTAGTAAGCACCTGAAGATGGGTATATAACCCGAAACCGGTTGTGCATTTAATATTAACATAATAAATAGTTGAAGTACGATCTACTTATATCATTATATTTTTTAAATTAATAAAGGAGAGTACAGATATTTGGTCCATTGTAAATATTCCATTTAATATATAGAATACAAGAGAAATAACAAAATTGATGAGAAAACTCCATTGTATCAGACTTGTTAGGCAGCTGTTACCTAATTTGTCATGGAATAATTGATTCGCTTAGTTTCTAAAACACCCAACTCCACAAAAATATAAAAATAACTTTTTTGAATAAACATATTCAGAAAGTACAAGTCTATTGGTTACAAATTTGAAACTTTACAAAAATAGATAGGAAGAGATCAGAGTGGTTCAGCACATCGGCAGGGAAACTAGATAGTCGGGTTTCTTATTGACCTTTTATTTCGAAAATAAAAGGCCAATGAGAAACCCGACTATCTAGTTTCACTGCCGATGCGCTGAACTGCCCTGACCTCTTCCTATTTATTACCCATTGAGGCACGTGATTCACATTGACAATTTACAAAAATACTTTTTTTCGCACTTAAAAGACGACTAGAAATGCCGCCTTCTCCTTTATTTTCACTGTCTGCTGCAATCGTTACTGGGTAGACTAAACTGTCAAATGCGGTTTTAACCTTAAAATATAATTTGTTTTGACGCTGTTTTAGTCCTAAGAATTAACTATTGATTAATAAATATTTATTATATGAATCATTGCTTATATAAATAATAAATGAACTGTTCTTTATGAACTTATTACTGATAATTAGATTTCAGTTTGTGTCAAAATCCCCAAACTCCAAAATTATTCAGCTCTTAACTCAAAAGCCAGAACTATGAACAAATTAAAATTTTGTGGTTAAGTCTCTATTTACATAAACCAAAAAGCGAGCTTGTTAAAATATTGAAAAAATAAAATGTCAAGGGTAGAAACGTTTTCTTTTTGTTTCCTGTAAAATTTTGTTTAGTGGAGTTGGGGGTTTTTGAAACTAGGCGACTCATTTCATATATTTAGTGCACAATCTGCCTTCAATCAGCATCTGTTTAGACCCCATTGTCTCAGAATAATAGAGGCAAATCAATAAAATATATATCAGAATCCACTCCTAACAGCTTTTAAAATTTATCAGAAAGTGGTCTTAAAGAGAACAGGTCCAATGTGGAGTTGGACGAAAGTAGAGAAGCTGAAAGTATACCAGAGTTGGTATGATATTAGCAAAAATGTGCGAGCTCCTGTGACTAAGACTTTTATTCATATGGAACATACGCTGTACTTTTAAAACTAAATAAAATATTGCAAGTGTCAATGACACTAACAACAATATAGTTTTTTATAGGTACAGTGTGGATATGTGGAAATGTGTGTACCGCACAAGATGGTAAAGACAAAAATCACATGTACATAAGACCAGTTTTCTTTATCCGTCCTACAGAGGAGACCAGATTTTGTACATGTGATTTTCATCCTTATCATCTTATGTAGTGTACACATTTCAGGCATCCACATGGTAGACGATATTAACCAGCAACCATTACAAATGGTATATGATATTTCAAATGCTGTGATTCCATAGAAATTTTTTATTGGACATCTGGTCTATTATATACTTTTGCACCTGTTTGCGTACTTTGTAAAAATATCCTCAGTTAGTGAATCTTCAAAAAGCTAAATATTTGTCAGAGCGATATACAATACTTATTGTAATCCTAACATAAGAAAATAAATTTTTCTATTTTAACCTATTTAAATTTGTTTATATGGACTTATTATTACCATATATATTTTGTTATGTGGGGGTACCACATACCGATAATAGCAGTTGTGTAGGCAAAAAATATTGTAGTGGTTGTGAGTTAAACAAAGATGAAGGCTTGATTATTTAAGTACAATAAATTGTTACAATTCTTGAGTTTGAATCTTTTTCTATTCTTTAGTATGCTAATTAAATTAATGTTTCCCAACATAAAATTTTGTGATATATTCATCGACTGAAACCAAATAATATGCTCACATTTTGTATGCTAATCAACAAAAAATGAAATTAATTAAAAATAAATCAATAGAAAAAAAGACAGAAAACCTTTTCTGTTCAGAGACATATAAGTCCCTATACAGTTGAAAACAATTTTTTCAAAATGTATTTATTTAAAATCACCAAATTTTTGTTTAAAAATATATGATTATTTTTTGACCATCAAACGCCGAAAAAAGTGTATGTTAAGTGGTTAAAATGCATTTTCTTCCATTATTTAAGATGAAAATTTACTTCTGGTTTGGAAAGCAACATTAATGCTTTCATATGGCATAAAATTTAATAGATTATTTTATGTCTTTTATCCTAGGCGGTTCTGGATCTTAAAATATACAAAATTTTTAATTTTTCCTTAAATCATCATTTATTTTCCTCCACTGTGTTTCATCAGCGTAAACTATAATATGAAAAGAGAAATACTTAATTGAATACATTAGATTTGACAAAGATTTATAAAAAAATCTTTGTCAGGCAAATAGTGTAAACATGCAGTATTAAATAATTTTAAGAAATGTTTTAATAATACAATTTAAAGAATAATTTTAACGTGTATGGCAAAAGTGAAGTTACAAGAAATGTATGAAGATGTAAATCTGAATTAAATATAAATATATAGTTTTAAGAAAATGTAAGAAAAATGATAACTGTATTTTTAAAAGTTTACAATGTTAATTAATGAAGGGTAATTTAAGGTTACTCATGTAAGTCTTTTTGTAAATTATAAGGTTCTCTCTAACAGGCTCTACGTACCGTACAGAGCATATGCATTACAAAATATCCTTTCCAACACTGATTTGTACGATACACTGTACGATCTTTCGAACACACCAATGTACCGTTCAAGAATCGGTTTTCGTATCGCCAAAGCAGTACATGGTTCACACCATGTACTGGCTGTACTGTAATGGGCAGTTTAATTATGGGAGAAGAATTCGCTCTGTTGTTGGTATGTGATTTACGATTGCGTACGTTGTTTGACGAATTCAGAATTGGTACAACTTGTAGTGCAGCAAACGTTCCAGCACAAATCTGATTATTAAACCGTCTACTGTAATGTCATGCACAGAAATCGAATTGAAAGAAGTACAAACATTGAACCGTACAAATTGCCCTGTGGGAAAGAACCTATAGAAATCACCTGAAGCGACCTGTATAAAACTGGCAAAATGTAATTAAAGAAAATAAATGATGATTTAAGGAAAAAATTAAAAGTTTTGTATTTATTAAGACCCCGGACTACTCAAGATAAAAGATATAAAATAAAGAGCGGGTCAAGAACAAAGGATAATATAGAAGTAATAGATTATTTATCACTTACATTTGATCGTGTTTCCGCTGGTCGAACACCAACTTCCCCTTATTGTGAGCATTAATTACAGCCTGATTCTGATAAATGGGGTTCCGGTCCGGCCCTGAAATTCCAATGTAAGTATATTGAAGGGGACTTTGGTTGGAAGAAATATCGCTTGAGCTCCGATTTAAGTTAGCAAACTTGCCATTGAGATCTTCAGCCGTGGCACTATTAGAGGACTGAATATCAGTCATAGAGGTGCTAGATTTAGGCAGCATTTGTATAATATCGTTCCCCAAACTCCGGCGGTTCATATTCGGCGTATTGAAGGACTGTGATTGCGGGAGCTCGGAGAGTGATCGGCGATACATTGGCTTCTGCTGCATGTAGCTTTGTGCGGGATGTCTTAGAGCTTCGTTATCTGCCCAATTATCCACCTAATGATAAAAAAGAAATTACGACTGGTGAATTGTAAGAGACTGGTTCTAGCTAAATTATAAATAAATAAATAAACGAGAAAACAATTGAAGGTAGAATACATAATTGAATAAACTTTGGAAAATCAATATTAGGAGATAATGAGGACAAATAACTGTAAGTTGAGGATTCTTAAGTGTTTATGATTACTTGTGTAAACAAGAATTAAATTGATTGGCTAGGGTATGTATTTTGTCATGTCACCATTAAAACTCTATCCATAAAACCAAGCTGTTTCTACGGCAACGACCTTCTGTTGGGGTTACATGCCTTTGAATAATTTCATGCAAATACATAACCAAGTTCATTTTCCACAAAACTTAAATATGTAGTTCAAGTCTGCGTACATTTGCACATTGTTAGCATTGACATACTATTTTATAGCATATAGATTGATTGCGGTGCATTGAAGGTTCGCTATTTTTAGAGCATGTTGTCTGAAACATAAATTAACCAATAAGCTGGGTTTAATGGAATTTACTATTGGAAATAGAAATATTTAGTTAATACATTCATTGCAGCTGTCGACTATGTGAAGACAAATGCTTGTTTTATCTCTGGGCGGCCGAGTCCGTTACATTTTAAATCAGAAAATCAGCACGGTTATATAATCATGGCTAAATTAGGCCTGCAATGAACGTGTTAATAAAAAACAAAATAATTAAGCAACAGAAAACGTTACTATTACCACTTATATTGAAGAAGCAAAGCTGTGCGAAGGCTCATGCAGGGTCAATATTAAAAATAGTTTCACATGAGCATTTTTTTTAAAGAAAATCAAAAATAAGAAGAAACAGACATTTTAAAGTTTCCAGGGATTTTACCTTAATGATAACGCTAGGGGCGATATTGCTATTTAAGTCTGGGGAGTAGGGCAATTCGCACGCTTCACATACGGTGGCATCGGGATTGTTAAGCAAAGTGCATCGCTTGCACGTCCAGGTAGTGGTCAGGGGCGCGGATTTGTGCTTCCAAGGGTAGTTATTGTAAGTTCGCGTCATATTTTTATGGTCACCGTAATTGATGCCGCTGGCGGTGGTGCGCACGTTTCTCGGAACCTCCCCGTCGATTTTGGAATCACAGTTGGGTTTCTGAGCGACCGAACAGCTGAAGCTCTTTATGTTACTTAGCGATATAAAATTAGCTTTACTCTGCTTGCAACTACACGTCCGTGCTCTATCACAATTGAAAATGTCGTAATTTCTAAACAAGGCATTAGGGTTATTGATTGCGGCCGGCTCCTCCACAGGCGTGAGGGCGGCGGACGCGGTGCAGCTTTTGCAGGGGGATTGGGCGAGATTCATCATCTCCGTGGCACCATCACAAACGAGGCATTTCACGAAGGGTGCGTTGAAAATGACGAGGCAGTTGTCGCACTTGTTCACGGTCGAGAGAATCGGCTGGCTGGAGTAGCGGCGAATGGGACGTTTCGGTTTTTGGGGCCGCTCTTGGATGTTTTTCGTGGACTTGGATCTTTGCAAGAGTAACAAGTGGCTAAAGGCCGTGTTTTTGATTAATTGAGAACAGTTTCGGGTTTCTGTCCTACTGTAATGGAAAAAAGTGAGTGGTTAACAATTATTGATTTGTAGAATGAAGGACAGTTCTTTTGTTGAGTTTTGTCAGAAATACCTATTGAAGGGACAGGTGGTCGTCGGATTCCGGTTCGACCTGAATCTTCTTATGACGGTGCAATTAGCGGTGGTCGTGAAGGTGGAGCAGGGTGTCTTTAGTCCATGGTCTTTGTTTACTGGATCAGTCGGTGGTCTGGTTTGGCCGCAGCGGAGACACTCGAGTCGTTCGGTGGGGTTTATTAGGCCGCAGTACGTGCAGGACCATTGTAACACAGAAGCGATAGCCCCCATGGTACCTTACACATGGTTAAATCGCGGTTTGGGGAGACGGTTTACCCTCGAACAGCTGACACGGACTGATTAATCACTATTTTCAAAAATATTCGCCATATTGATGCGAAATTCGGCGCCTGCGTCAGGATACCTTTCGGTTTCAGACAGCTGAAACGATACAGTAAATATGAACGGACTGAAAGTATTCCGGAATTAGGTGCAGGAAACTGTCGACCTGCTTACGGGCAGGTCAGGATTAGGGACCTCGGCCCACTGCCCTACTTTTAAGGACCTAACTTTAACTGACTTAACATAACCCAAGCAATTTTCTTTAAACTTTGTTACTACATATCTTTTGATATGTAGATAGTCTAATTTATTACACGTATGTAATAAATTATGGGCGATTTGTAATAAATATTGTGCTAACAAAATTCGCATAATTATAAGTACTTATTTACTAGGGATTTCTAGCTAAATATGTATGTACTTACAGATTGAAATTTTAGGTTACGAAGTTTTGACGTTTTGAAATTCCTCCTTTTCTAACATACCATCAAACAGATCGCGCTGTCTTCATTTCACCACAAGTCTGTATTCGTTTTTAAAACTTAGTAAATTCACTTTATTGGGCAGATGTAATTTAATTAGACTTGTTAAACATCTAAATGTTGCGCAAGTATAATTTCACTTTAACTAGAAAATTCTTCTGAGTTAAAGTTACCGACTCAAAAGAATCAAAAGCGTCAATTGTTTGACAAAGGACCAATCAGATGAGAGCATTTACAATTTAATATTTCCTGTTTTGAAGAAAATTTTCTCTAGATGGCATATTTAAAGTAACTGTTCTTTAAAAAATTAAGAAAATTTAATAAGTAATTTTGACCAATATTAAATTGCAATAACTATTATTATTTCCATCCAAATAGGTCTGAGCTTTTTTTGCACCGGAAACAGTTTTTTTCACATATGAGAAGCTGATTGGATATTACGTGATTATGACAGTTCTGATTAATTGTTGATAATACAACGAAATTGCTTTTAGTTTAGTTAAAATTGACTGAAAAACGTAGTACAATATGATTTATCTTTTCAACTTAAGATACTTTCCATAACACTGTGATAAAATTGCTAATGTACGTTTCCAAGAGTTTTATTGTTTAAAAATAAATATTTTCAAGCTACCAAAATTGAATGACTGACAAGGATGGCACCACCGGGAGATGGGTGATTTGGAAAGAGATGAAAGCACTTTAAAAAAAATTTATAGAATAGAGATTTGCCCGACGAAAGAATTGATTATTCCCATTGAAAGATTATGCTTGTCGGCTGGTCGCGTCGAAGGTGGTGGCTTGGGACACAAAAGTGCCTCAAGAAAATCAATACGACTCAATTCCAAGTTTATTTAAAAAGCTAATGTAGTTAACACTTACTCGGCTATATCCCCAAGGTAAGCACTTACTTCCTGTAAATCTGCTGTGTCTGTAATCCTCAGAGGTTCCCAAGGATATTGTTTCCTTGCAGAGCTTGAGTTCCATATAAAAATTCAATTAAAGCGCAGAAAAATAAATAGCATAGAGATCTCCGCAGTAAAAATAATAAATGAAGATAATAATAATTATTATTATTACTATTATTATAATACCGCGTATATTAATACTAAAAATATATGTGAACATATCTAATATATATTAAAAAATGAACTTTTGCCAGAGAGGACTTTATTTATTCTCTTCAGTACAGTAAATTACAGTGTTTCTCGTAATTATGATGTATTAGTCAAGTATAGTTACAAATGTTTCCCAAAAATATTAACACATATCTTCAACCTTAATAATTATAACATTATTTTATACAATACAATACTTATGTTTTATATCACTTAACAATCATGAAGGAACTAAAACTGACATACACACGATGGAAAAAAGCCTGTTATAATATGCGAAATATATTTTTATTTATTAATTTTGGAACAAAGGATCAAAGAGCCGGAAATAAACCAACTTTAATATTTTTTTTGGATCCTACTATATGTACAGTAAGATTCACTCATACGGGCTAATAATTGAACTTTGTATTGTATATTCTTCATATTCCCAAAATTGTTATCACTAAAATTTAATGGTTATTTGACATAGGTATATTTTAATTGCACAGTGTTTATATAAAAATCACTCCACTTTTATATTATTTAAACATTTCTTAGAATTTTCTCGTTCCACGTCATAGGTGGACATAAGGAAACGTGAAAAAAGAAGAATTTCTCTAATTATATTTTTAGATTGCTTAAAGTTGGTTAAATCCTGGCAAAACCGTTAAAAGTAATGTGAGGGGAGCATAAAAAAGCGTCGTTGTCAAATTAAACAAAAACCTTGAATTTCACAATAATTTGATATTATTATATTAGTACAGGTATACTCTGATATTACAGTCATGATGTATTCTTTATGTATTATTATATCAAATGAATCGAACAGACATGTATAGGTACTTAATGGTTAATAATTTTATGGTGGATCTAGTCTGAAACAAAAAAATAAAGATTCAGTTTATTTAGGTCTGTGGTGTGACTTATAAACATACAAAAAAATTAAATTTAATTACGTATACCAATAACATATAATGACATACACCAACAACGACACTCAGGACAACAATATTTTGTCTACCAAAGTTATGGTTAGTGTCTCGTTTTCAACCAGCTACTGATGAATTTTATGTTAATGTTACTGATTCCTAAAAATAATTCATGGCTCTACTAATTGACGTAATTGAAATTTCTAAAAATACTCGGAGGGTTTACAATATTAAACGCGATATCGATCCAAGTAATATTAAACGACTCTTCGGCATGCAAATTGTTACAAGGCAAACATTCCAATTTCATTCATGAGCTCGTGTTTTCTGGTGATGTAAGGTGCTCTGTAATGCAGAATACACTTATGGAAAAATAGGTTTACTAATTTACTTCCAAAAGGCACGTATTTACAGCTATAAATAAAATTTGCTAAAATTCTTTGTTTTTCGTGGAGTATTTGTTTATTGGATAACTTTGGTAGAATGGACTCACCTAGAAATAATATTATAATTATATCTTATGTATTTATTGGGAAATTCGATCTGATAAGCTGCGCTTTCCCCACATACCCTTCAAGTTAGTCCAGGCCGGATCGCGTTTGCCCCAAGAGCCTGCAGGCACAAAAATCAAGTTAAACTTTAAAAATCCTAATTTGAGAGTAACTAGTACCTCTAAAGTTTGCCCAATTGTCAGACCGTTTGCCCCATCCTCCGCCATTTAGACTTCTCCAATTTCTTTTCTCATCATCATTGAAATCGACTTCCGGTTCTGACCCCATATAACCCTCTGGATACTGTTGCTGGTCCTGTTCTTCCTGTTCGATTAACGATGCTAATTGTCTCAAGGTGTATTCCTCCTCAGGTGAAAATCTTTTGCCCCAGCCTCCCTGCGAAATTAGAGAAAATAGCACATAGTATAAATGCAGTATTATGTTTACGGCAATTAATTTAAGCCTGAATACAAATAAATATGTTCCCTACACTCAGAGGGATATATTTACATTCTATACATGTCCTTTATTCATTACGGGTGGGTCGTCTTTTGAGCACAATTAGAGACACGTCTGTTAGAGCGTGTGTATGAACTTCTCATTAGTGATAATTAGGTAATACAAGCAAAATAGAATTGCATTATAAATTTTGGGATAAGTAGGTATGCGTGGGAAAGCAGTAGTGTCGATATATCGTCCTACTTTACAGCGTATAAATGCACGTTGGTACGTATATGCGGATAAAGAAGCTTTAAAAAAGTGCAATAAATCCTAACTGGGTATTTGATTCGTTTTTGTTGTTTGAATTTCCCTTGATATATGTTTATATTGCACGCAGGTTGGTACTCCCAGAGAAAGCTTATAAACCCTTTTTAATAGGTATTTATTTACCAGTCCCTAACAAATGTTGAGACCTTTCCTGCAATATCATTCATGTCTCCCATTTGCCGCTCCCAATCCTGTTAGTCCACGGTCACGCCAATATCAGACAGATATTGAAATCGTTTTTATTTAATGGTTGCTGGACAATTATTTTATAATGTTCCATACTGTTAAGGGAAAGTTTAGGTTGTGTCATTCTAGTCGCCATCATCTCTCATCTCGTCATCTTTATCGCAGTAAACGTTGCTTGTTAGCGTCGCGGCGCACTTTTAACATCCCATTTAAATTGTCTCGTTAATTTCGAGATTAAGTCGGCCAGGCGGGAGGATTAGCGTCGACTGTAATATCTCGTTCAATTTGTCCCAGTCGCTCAACACGGTGCCGCACATTTATTTTTTAAAAACTGCTAATCCAACTTATGAGACGGTCCTTCAGGTGGTGCTACAACAGGTAGAGCGCCTACGCGATTAATTGATGCGTGGGAGTCTGGAACCGCGGCCCACCCGATAACTAATAATCTGTAGAAGCGTGTATTTACGGAAATTGAAAAGTTTTATATCCATTCTAAAATTAAGTTACTGTTGAATATTGTTTCAAAATATTTTAGTATCTAGCGGAGTTTTTGTTTACTCTTGTAAGTAAACGTGTTTTCCACACTCTTCAACGAAAAGATTATATGAGGATCAAAGTTAGGGAAGCAATTTTTTAAATCTTAGGATGCACAGTATGGTCAAGATAAATATCAAACATATCATCGACATACATACACAGAGAAGCACAAGAATCAGTATAAAATTGTAAATTAATCAGAAAAATATACCTATTGATACCTATGTACATTAATACATTCCTTGAGTGACAAACACAAATAGCAATTCAATTACCATGCATACACACAATAAGTAAATACACTGTATGTTCAACACGTAAACAAATAGAGGCTGTTGCAACCAACAGATTTTACTAATAGTCACTACATATGCGCGCTAAATAGAAAACTATTGACATAACGTCTATATGGTGCACTACAAAATCGTGGGATACAATTGACTTTAATGTTCTAAACCGTCCTCGAGTAAATAATATTTATCTATACCCTTAACTTTACTGTTGCGTACTATTCCATTTCAAGCATTTGCAACAATTGGGAGTCTCGTAATTAAAAATAAGGCAACCAAATAACCAACCTGTAGGTTCTGCCAGGCTCTCTTATCGTTGTAGTAGGAGATTCCCAAGGGATCCCTCTTTCCCCAGCCGCCTTGCAAGGATTGCCAGGCTCGTTTGCCCCAGCTGTGGAGGTTCCTGTTCCAGTCCCGTTTGGTTACCGTAGGCTCCAACTGAAACAAGAGCCCAACATTAGAAACCACGTTAATTGATCGTGGAAACGGAAATGGTTTATTTTTTAAATTTTCGACCCCTTCTTGAGGGCCATAAATGAAACAAACGACTGCTACAGGGCAATCCGAGATCGTGTCATGATAGCAAGCTTTTTACCGGACCGTATTTCATCCCTTTCTTTTATCGTTTATGTGATGACCCACGGAGCAAACCCTGACTTTCGCCAGGATATATATTCCACTTTATTGCTGTCATTTGTGCCTTTGCTAAAATATACCATTGCGTGATGGCGGGGCCTTAAAACGTAGTGTAGACATGGGCGCAAACCATTATTTATGGTGCCAAATGGTCCCATACAGAGCTATTCAGATAAAATGCGTTAAATAAAAAAGTACTTACTTTAAACATTTTACCATACTTGATATTGAAAACATAATAGATTTTTTAGAAAAAGTCTGCTTTCTAACTTTATTGAATAATTTTTGTTGTGATGAAAAGTTTGCAGTTGAGATTTCGAAGCAGTGTTATTCTTGGGATTCTGTATTGGAATTTTAATTAAATCGTTTTGTTGCAATTCATTGCGCCTTTCGCTCTAATTTAAACGGCGACTGGCCGTCGCATTGCACTTCCACAAAATATGAAAATTTGTCTCGGTTTAATGTGTCGCGCGTTACGATGTAAATTATTTCCTCCTCCGCCCTATGGCGTTGCATTTCAACCTCATCGTCTGGTGCGAAATTAAAGTGTCAACAATTTGCATACAGTCAGATGGACATTCCGTGACTGTATCGGGTGATTGCTTAGTGAATAGGCCAGTTGGACAGTTCTCAAAGCTCTTTGACATTCTTCAATCCCTCTAACATCCTTTCACCCCTTTTAAAATCCTTTAACTCCTTTAACACCCTGCAAACAGCTACATTCATCTTGTGCCGACGTATGTTTGGTGGGTTATTTGCATTTGGATAGGGGCGGCACATATCCCCGCCAGATATCCTAAATAGGATTGCTTTGACAATCGTTATTTGCTTGCTTCTTTCGAGTAGTTTATTTATTTTACAGGACGTACCTTTCTGGAGGGTCGATTGGCCGGGTGACCTTTTTGTCCTCGTATACAGAAATACATTTTGACGGAGTTCGGATACATTGATGGCTTTATCTTATACACAGAAGCACGTGAACAGAATGGGTACAAGTTGTCGAAGACTTCAGGGAATTTCGGAAGTTTGAATTAATTTGTCGTAAAGTTGGCTCACGTAACAATGTCGTAAAATTGTGGGGAATAAAGGATGTAACGTTCCGCAGGACAACGTCCCTAATTATCATCCAGTTCCTTGGGAAAAACTCTCCTTTAAAAAGCGCTAATTTTCGAACACCAACTAAATGCGTGTACTTATTTGTGTTACGTGATTTGAAACCAGCCCCCTGTAGTACCCATACTGAGAGATCGTCACGTCTCTCTGTTATATACAAATCACGATTTTCCGCTGACCTCTGCGGCCAAAACCAAATAAGGGGGAATTATTCCATGTTGTTATACCCTAGGTAATGCGAAGAATTCGGGGTGGAGATTATTAATTTGGAGTTTGTTAGCAAATATTGTTTGTTATTCGGTACATTAAATCGGATGATGTGAGGCGTGGAGGCACAGCTTAAATTTGTTCCCTGGGGTCACACCCTAATTACTAATACGTATCTATCTAAAAATAAAACAATAAAAACAGGTTCTACTTGAGCAAGTATGTGAATGAACACAATCGTGATGAAAGTTATATCAAGCTGTTATAAAACTGCAGTCAATAATCAAAGGTATAATTATAGCTCAATCAAACGAAACAAAAAGTATATTACTTCTCTCTCTATTAAAATCGGAAAGAATATAAACATAATTCTGTATTCTGAAATTAGATGTTATTACTCATATTTTGTACCTAATTTATATTTTTAATAGTAAATATGAAATACAAAACTTATGATACGTATGTCATTAATTGTATTAAAAAGTCAAGATCAAGGATCAGGAAGATATACTTTTAAGTATACTTATAGATATATTTAGTGCAACATGCCCCCTTATAAAAATAAAAGTTTGATTATGTAAAAATGGCAAGAACTGGGTATCTTACGAGACCGTTTTCTCAGGCGTCCAGGGGCAAAATAACAAGAAACTTAATTTTTAGTTTTTCATAATAAAATAAAGAAAATGTTCGCATCTCTCATTAGGACGCCATGTGACCACCGTGATTTAATCTCCTTATTTGCCTCCCTCTTTATTTAAGTGCTATTCGCCTGAGGCTTGGTTTTTGAAATATTTCAATTATCCATATGTTCAATTAGCTCTACACTACGACAACAATAGAAATAATAAAAATACTTCAAAATATAAATGTAATAAAGTAAATTTCCGGTTGTATATCGTAATTTACTATCATCTGTACTACGTACAATGTACGTAAATTTTCAGCCATTGTGGAAAGTCCTAAACTGTATATTACTGCTGTAAGTCCGGATAGTGCAGTGTTTTAAATATATCCCCCGGCTATTCTCTAAATAACCGTCCGGCTAGAATAGCCAGGATAGTAAGATGTAAGCGGAGAAATTCTTGTTCAGTGATAACAATAACAGTGCTAAAATGGGAAACCCTTTTCAGGCTAAAAGGAACAATGTAAAAGAAAACTTGAGGGAAAAATTGTTAGGGTCGGTTCGGCCTAAGCAACGACTTACATACTTCCTTAATGGGGAAAATCATTAAAGGCTTCCATTTGAAGTAAACCATAAATATAAATTCTAATTGCTTGAGCCAATAAGACAATAAAGGGAGGATTCGGGCCAATTTAATAAACTCAAACAAGGTTCGCCCGAAAGTTTGTTATTTACCAAATAAAACATCGTTTCGGTGTCCGCCAATGATAAATGCGAGTGAGCTCAGCAACATTTAAAATTAAACGATGCAAAGTTGGGAACACTATCTATCTGGCTCTCCCGCACCGTTTAGTAATTTTGCCGACGTATCTTTATGTCTGGTGTTTGTATTAATGTAACAAGTAAACGTGTGAATTTTAATATAAAACAATTAGTGGGGCTCATACCGGGCGATGAATTAAGTCGGATTTGCACTGTGTATTTCGAACATAAAATTACGAAAATAAAACAAACTAATTTAAAACTTTGGTTGTTGTAGAATAATATTGATTTGCATTTTCCGTTTTAGTTGCTTAGGGAGATATTATATGAAGTAGGTAAACAGACAACTATTTAGTGGTAATGCACGTTCATACCTGGTATTATGTATGCACAGGTCTGAATAACATTATTAATGATCCCTTCAAAATTAATTTAATCAGTTCGTTTGATTAATAAATCACTTTCCCGTCCGATTGGGACGAATATGCAAAGACTTTGCTCATCCCCTGTTTAAATTACACTCAACCAGCGTTCAAAGTTTCTAAGGGATATATTCTAAATTCCAACTAAAAGGCCCAACTTAATAATCCAAGATCACCTTCGGAGGAGTCCCCCGGAATCACCTGCTTTGGGGCGCGGGGCATTATTTTGGACACTAATGTACGACTGCGATGCTTTGGCGTCGGCGTCCTCGAACAGAAGGTTTATCAACCACATACGTATATACAGGCATGTATACATATATACAACCAAAGTTTCGGTCCATTGCAAACTTTAGTGGTTTCTCACCTGTTGATTGGGGTCGTCGGATTTGGAAAGCAGTGTCGACTCGTCGGTTTGGGTAGCGACTACGAAGCCTCCACTAGTGCTGGATTGGATGTACAGGGCGATGAAAGCGACCCAGACCATAGTCCCAGCACTGGCAGACACGGCATACCGCATTATTGCTGAAATGCAAAAAAATAGCCATTAGAAACGGCTTACCTAACTAATGCTTAGGTTATATATTGTTATAACTTGTCGATCCGGCTCTAATGCGTCAAACTAGATTCATATGTAACATAGCAATGGCACTTTTCTATATATTCACTTTTAGTAGGTATGTACCTATCTGATTTTATTTTCCCAGCGCTGACGTGTTGAAAGGATGCAGATAGGACAAGAGGATGTCTGTCATCACAAAACGCATAGGAATATTTTTTACAGCTTTTATCTTCACGTGAAACCGACGTTCGTTCTGTTCGTATCCTTTTTCCCCAGCACTTTCCCCTTTTTTCCTACTTTCGACTACCGCATTCAGGACTACCGCATGCGAGAATATCGTATTCAGGAATATCGCATTCAGGGCTATCGCATTCAGGATACTGTATTCAGCATGTTTGCCTTGTTCAGAGCCCCAGAATTTATGTATGTTAATTTGCCAATCTGGCGCCGCCGCCGTGTTATCTATACTTACTTACAATTTTTGCGTCCTGTTTTCGAATATGTACAAGGTAATGTGAAAAAAAATGGCGAAAAGGAAATAAAGGAATTTCGCCGGTGCAATCAAATGCAAATTCCAGGAGTCATCGAATGCAAGTTTAAACCATCGTCAAGGGTAGTAGTTTAAGGATTGTTAAGCTGGGTGTGCAATGAATTCACTTGTAAACTGATATGCCGACTTCAGTAGCAGTAGTAACGGAAACAAGTCCAATTAATATTGAGCGCATTGTTTACCAAAGTACGGCCATTGTTGCCGTTTTGGTAACCAAATACCCTTGATACTGGAAGGATGCGTGATAAGCAGTAAAATTCCAGATCATTTGAGTAGATGCAGTTGGGTTCCATGTCAAGATATTAATTCTGTAAAAAAGAAAAGTAGTACTGTTCTTGACAGTTGCTTTTAGATAACTGTCAGTAAAAATAAATTCTCTTTGTGCAAATACACCGTAGAAAGATATATTTAAATATATATTTTGGTAATATTATGATTACAAAACAATTTTTTTAGAAATCATCCATGAAACAAATAAACTTCACATAAGTCTACTAATAAACCAGAAATGGAAAAGCCAATGGACAGATATTCACACATCTCATACACCACAATTTAATAGAAAATATTTCTTTAAAGAGTAAATTAAGCATAGTCTTCAGATTCATTTTATCGAAAAGTTCAAGGATATTCTTGTCAATTCTGTTGTTGATATTGTGACCACTTTCGATTCTAAGAAGGTTAATGTTAAATGAAAAAAATACAATGCTCAAGATTTTATTTATAACATTTTATACGTATTATTGACGTATTAGTGATATGTACATTGTTTTTACAATATTCGTTGTACAACTATTTATATAGTTTTGCAATTTTTCTCCAATTTAATGCGCTGCTAGAAGGTAAGTGGTAAAAATTTTGGAAACCTTTGATTTATCAAAAAAAAATTAATTCCGTTCCTAATGTACCTTTTTTAATAGGTAACATTGATGTATTATATTATCGAGTTGGTAGGCTATATATTTGAGAAAGTAGTGTTCGATAAATTTTCTTCATCATATTGTAGAATTCAGAGTAAAATATTGAAGTGTGGTGTATAAGTGTTGTTTAATTTGAATATTTTGGTATATTTCTTATGAGACACCTGTTTGATGAATTTTGTTTTAATTTTAAGTTTTTCCTTGTTTGTTATACTCTTTTATAATTTATAATTTGCAAATTAGAGCTGGCCTTAACTGTATTCGTAACTTTATAGTCTGATAGAAGAAGAATATTAGATATTAAAAAATAAAACTGTTTGTGTTCTGCAAGCGCAGAAGTTCTATTACGTGCCTAAATCTTGTCCTAATGCAAAGTTTCTTCAACTAAAATATTTTGATTTAATACAATACAAGATTCAATTATTTCTGGTAAGTGCAAGTTGGACTAAACCTTAAATATCATGCAGCTTTGTATACATTCTGTGGCGGAAAAAAATTCACTAATTACAATGGCAATAAAAACATATCCTTGCATTTCGTTTGTCATCTTTCCCTGGCTTCTGTCACCACGAACAAGAAGTGCAAAGTAAAAAAAAGTATTCATCAGGAATTTAATCAAATTTATTTCCAAGGGGAACGATGCTGTCACCGCGCATATCGAGTAAGAAAGTCTGCAAAATTAATTTTTTTTATTGTTATACACAGGCAATTGTAAGCAGCAACATGTGCCGCTTTATAGCTACCATAAAAATGCAATATGTGTAATAGATACAGACCTATTAATCAAGCACCCGCGTCATGTGGCCACCTGGAGGCCTTTATTACAACATTCCAGAATTATCATAATAATATGTGTGACGCGGTGGCTACAAAGTGTCCACCCACAGAATTAAATTAAAATACGCTATGTATTGAAGCGACTCGGTGGAGGGTTTGTTTTGCCAAATCCGAAGTGGGTATTAATAGAATTCGCCGGAATAGTCCGGATTAAATTCACAACAAATTCGATTGTGCGGCTGTGTGAGATCGCCTAAGCAAACCAATCGCTCGGATTGATTCCTTTCGCCACATCATAATATTGACAGTGCGATTTCAACAAATTACCACCCCCAAACACTATTCTATTTCCCCTGCCTCTCCGTAAAAGTCAATGAGTTCCGAGCCAGCTCATAATAAATGTAGGGGACGGACGGGCAAGATGGAGAGGGCGGGTAAAACGAATACTCGTTATTTATCGATGATCAGTTAATAGAAACATACTAGACCGCCATCTTTCGATCTATTCTATAA
>JAWQRP010000537.1:0-26649 GCA_033557875.1 Quadriops clusia
CAGTCCCTTTTATACTAATTTTTAGAATGGTATTCAGTTTACCATATTACTACATTAAAAATGTTTTGAAAATAGTTATTGCTCTTGTACATGCATTAATTAGAAAACGATGTTATCCATAAGATTATAACAACGAAGATGACTGATTTCGACCGCTATTAACATTTTTCAGAACTTAATCCTTAAAATGTGTACGTATTCATATGTTTATTTATTAAACAACACTTCAAGATGGGTTGAATTAAATAAACTCGTTTTCGATATTTTGAGGAAATGTAGAGAAAATCTCCTTTTAATGATGACAAAGATTGTTTTACTTTGTGCTAAATATGCCTTGTTAAAGTAGGTTTAGGTACTAGTACGATTTAAGCAATTAAACCGATGGGAATGATTTTAGGCAACTCGCCGCTTTCTTTTAAAGGGGCTTCATTTAACATTAAAATGAATTTCTCTATCTTTTTACAATTGTTATTAGTAATAGAGATGATCTAAGGTTATAATGATAGAAAAATAAACATAATTAAGCTATTTCTAGAAGAGAGACAGCCTTAGGGCAAGTGCAGCTGAATCCCAGGGTACAAATTTGACAGTAAATAAATAGCCATTGGAACTCAGTTCCTACTAAATTTTTAAAACATGATGTGTAAAAGTAACTATCACAATTATTTAAACACAAGCCAAATGAGAAACAGACAATGAACATAAAGAGAGGAGAATATACGTACAATATTTTACAAAATCGCAATGTTCAATGTAGTATATAATAAACAAGCACAAAACTTATTAAACGTTTAGATTGAATTCATGCTAATCTGACAGTCAGTGGCACATGATCTTTAAAATCAATAATAAGAATAATATTTCCCTTTATTGCCCCATAGTGCAGAATTACATTACTATATATAAACCCTCTAGACAGGAAGTTAGCGGCCAACCGCCGTGATATAAATATTTCTGACTATTATTGTAACAATAAATGTATCAGACAGTAATTTGCTGGTAACTCGATCTACGCCCCTTCAGTGCCCGAGAGCTGGCTGCGAAACAATGAGCTGTAAATAGGGATAAAATTAAAAGTGCGGTAGCCGTGTTAAACGCGCCCATTAGTCAACAGGCAATCAGAGAAAAAAATGAGGCTCAGAGGCCGAGAACTGCAGAGTCGGGTGCCTTTCTGGCGCGCGTTTTATTGCAATCGTAAACTACACTTCGCTCGCAATTTTATGCTCCATAATCATTTTGCATCGGATCGAGGAGATAAGGCGTTAGCTGTGTTTATACCACTTACCATCATCAATTCACGCTCTCGCATCCTATAGGTATAGGTGCCAATACTGTATACCACAATGCATTACGCGAAGGAAAAATCGTTGGCGCTAGTGGGAATCGAACTCACGACTTCATATTACGAATTATGCCGTAATAAACTGGCACTTATACCTGATATTAAATAATATTATGTATGTAGGAACACGGTAAATTTCCTTATAATTGCTGTATTATTCGTAATAATTAATTGCGCCCGTCCTGATGCGTAATAATACGATCCCAATTTTAGTTTTCGCAATAATTAGTTCCACAAAAGCGAATTTCTGGTCATAAATTAATGCGAATTAACAAAACGCCTCATTTTTGGCGTTGCTGCATTTCGATGTCTGCAATGAAGACAGTCGCCAACGGTTTGAAAAAATTAGGTTGAGGAACGACCTTGCTCGTCTTCGTCTCGATACGGTCAGTTTATTATGTACACATATTACACATGTTGTACGTTGCGAACGCCGTAAACCTACCTATCAGAAGACGCATCTCTTTATCTCCTCTTCTGGTCCGGTGAAGTGAAATGCACTCCTCAATAATCCGTGGAGACTCCTTGTCCGCCGAGAAGCGATTCGCGTCTTTTAAAAGTGCAAGTCGCAGCGAACTGGACTTCTCGATGGCTAATTGGAACGTCAAGTCCCATCAAGGGCTCGAAGATGAGTTCTTCGCCCCTAACGACCTTCCTCCGATTCCTGCCCATTGAGAATTCGCCAATTCTTCGGCTTAAATCCGTGGAAAGAAATTCGATGCATTCTTCGCTCTTTAGTCTGTGGCGAACGAAGCTCAGTCGAGAAGAGTTAAATGGGCACTAAAAAGGATTAGCGATTTGAATCGCAATGCTATTTTTGACGACAGGTGAGAATAATAATTATTTATCTACTAATAACTTGTTAATAAATTTAAGAATGTAAACGAAGAACAAATTTTTTCCGTCGCGTCATTACGGCTGTAAGCACTATAAGCATTCTACGAACAAAAATCAAGAGGTGATTGAGCGATTGTTGTGGGATTATCATTCGTTCGAGTACCTACTCGTCGTACCTACGACCTAGCAATCTTAAAGGGATGCCGAAAATCTATAAAAATCAGTTTACAGGTATTAAGTATTTGAACAACCCTAAAAGTGAAATACAAACTGAATAGTATCAAAGATTAATTAACGATTTAAATCATTTATTAAACCATTTTCGATGACGGGCAAAGGGAATTCTTCACAATAACTTCTTATTAAATTAATTATATATAACGAAACGAGTAAAAAGTAAAATTTTAGTCCCGTCATTACTTTTGTGCCTCTGTTAGTCCCAAGGCACTAACGACGCAAAGAGCAAAGAGATGATTGATCGATTGTGATGGGATTATAGCGTCCAATCAATTAAGCACACATAAGCGGCCGATAATGGTCGATTGATGACATCACAGTATTTGCATAATGACGCCGGTGCGGTAATGCACGAAGAATGGGATTTGAGTAACTGTCTCGCAGGATGGTACTGCTACTATTAATGCAGTACTGTATTAATGGAACCGAGCGATAATTCTCCATAGAGCCCATGTTCCGAGGCATCCATGCAACAGTCAGTGTGTTTTATGCACACACTCTTCATATTCTGCGCGGCAGTCTCTTGGTGCACCATCGAATCGCAGTGGCGAGCCATCATGGTTGGCCTGACGGCGATGGTACTGCTATTATTAATTCGCATTTTAACGGTTTCCCTTTCACAAAAGATTCCGCACATTGTTACGCCAACAATGGGAATCGGTATTAGTTTTTGAACATGTCTGCATATGTGTACTTTGATTCACTTCTCTGCGGCAGCTGGTTGATGGTCGCCAGGCGCACGAGGCGTTTATAATGCACTTTTTATCATTAAATTCGATATTTATCATCTCTTCTGCGTTACACCGTGTAGTTACGCTATTACATTCGTTTTACACAAACTTCTTAACGTACTTCAATATGCAGTTGTTCTTATGGTATGTGTATTCTCAGCTAGCGCTGGAACTTACCCGTAATATTGAAAAGGCTCTTCAGAAATGCACTACAAAATTTAAGTATGTAAAAAATGAGGATGTTAAAGGAAATGGACGTCATTTATCAATATCTGCATCAGCACAATTTGCTGTGAGAAAACTGAATGAAAACCGTTAAAACGGGCCCAAGGACCGATTTAAAGTGGTACCTAGGCTCTAGTACCGCTCTAACAGTTTTAAATCTTCGAGGACCCACGTTTAACGCTAGCATAGTCGTTTGGTACTAGAAGGATACAAGCTTAAACCTGGAAGAATGATGGCTGCAGGGCTCGAAGGGGTCAACCTAATTGATCTTAACAGTGAACTGTGATGATAGGCTATTTCTTCAGTCTTGGGATTTCATGGATAGTAGATTAATTTCTTCTATAAGTTAGAAACTCATTCAATGGTGTTGGTTTCAAAACTGGCTACCAAGTTACAAGTTGGCCAACATAGCGAGCTAGCACCCAAGCCGAAGAGTTTGATTTTGAATAGTTACCAAAGAGAGATCCTCGAATGGAGATAAGCCGTTTCTTCGCTAGCCAAACATCCAGGTGAAGGTCAGACCGGCCTGCCGCGATGGCGTTCGTTATTCGTTGGATACGGCGCGAGTTCTTGGAGTCGGATTATGAAAAAACGGAAGCACCTCCTCTGTTGCAAACCGAGATAAGTGTGCCTAAGCGATTTCGGAAATATCAACGCCGATTGTGATGACGTGCTAATATGAATACATACTCGCATCATGACGCTGCACTTATCTCTTCATCTCTCGTAGGACGAAACTGATTCTCTTCTGTCTTCTCTTCATAGAGAGTTAATACCGAATTACGTATAATATATGTAACACATAACATAATATAACGTTAAAATCAATTAAATATCTATCACGAGTACAAATTCGCTCATTAAAATTTACACTCAGAATTTGCGAATATCTTCACAATTTAATACGGCAATGAAATTTTATTATTGGTATTAATTTGTTTCACTTATTTAGATGAGTTCTTCCTACAGGCGCAGGCGGCGAGACTGACGTTGTTACGAAATACCCTGTACAGTGTCGTGAGCCCGAAGCGTAAAGATCCTGTACAAGACCGCTAATTGCGACACCTATCTCCTGACTTTATTTAATTGGATAATTAGCAGTTGCGTACTTTTGCTTGGGAGATTTTAATGTGTGCGATATGCGTTAGAGACCTTGCGGGACCTTCGGAGCGCCACAAGGCGACCGCCGGCCACTTTCGCATTCGTCACAAGGCTTGGAATAAATTAATCGATCGCGAC
The DNA here is from genome assembly GCA_033557875.1 of Quadriops clusia. NCBI lineage: Eukaryota > Metazoa > Arthropoda > Insecta > Coleoptera > Hydrophilidae > Quadriops > Quadriops clusia. The sequence continues at coordinate 4,612 of JAWQRP010000537.1, forward strand.
TTATTTATTTCACATATGCATAATTAGAGCCCCTACAGATGGACGACAAAAATCAAATGCTATAGCTATAGCAATTTCCTACCTTTTTTAATTACCCCGTCTAATGATTATTTATTTTCATGTCGAATGAATTTTATTCAAATTTAAAATTTTCAACAATCCAAAGTTGTTTACTAATGTTTTGGTTTTCTGTAACGTTACTTAGTTTTCTTTAGGAAGTCTTTTTGATCCCCACTATTTTGTGATCTAACGCATTCTGCCTCTAACCTAAACCCCAAAAAACGTGCTTTTAGTTAAGAAATTTTAATTTCTAATAATAACATGAGATTCTTAAGAAGTAGTCATATAGGATTTAAAATATAGCTTTAGAATATAGCTTTAGAGTCAAGGCCATCGCTGACTTTCTACACCGTATCTCTTTGTATTCCAAGGGCAATATTTAACAATTCAGTTTCTAACTTTATTTTAAGTATTGCAACAAAAATACATTTTCTTTATTGAAGTTGCACAAAACGGCATTCCAGAACGTGTTGCACACAAGACTTATTATAATTTTGGCAAATTTTTCATTTCTAAAATGCATAATATTATGTTTAATATTCAGCGCTGATTCACCTAACGTGCTATGATTCAAACAGATATCATAACCCCACTTTTCACAAATGTCATTGTCATTTGTATGCTAGCCTTATTTACACGCTACTATAACTTGACAAGCTTAAGATAAGCTATGACCTTCCCGCTTAGCCAAGGACTTTGGAAGAGTCGATTTGTATTTTAGGGGTATAATAGCTTACACCTATAAAATTAGCATGTCAGATTCTGATTTATAAATGACGTTGTCAAATTTGTCATACACGCAAATTGAGGTTTATAAAAATAAATCATGAAAAAACTTAAAGCAACGTTGAGCAATAAAGGTTGATTGTTGAAAAATTAAATGGAACAATAAATATAACAATCGTGCAAAAGTTTACTCTTCAAGGTCGAGAGGGTGGAATATTCAGCTTAAAGCGAATAAGGGCGGGTGAAGGAAAAGATAAAACAAACATGAATAGTGATTTCGAAAATGTCGAGAGAGGGTGGGTTTTAATTATTAATAAGCAGCTTAAAGCGAAAACGAACAAGTTAGAGAAACGATAAAACAAACATGAATGTTGATTTCGAAAATAGTATTATTCTCCAAAAAGAACCAAATTGGTATTGTATTAATCATTACTTATATGTATTAAAATTGAAAAGAAATCAAGAAATTTTAAAACAGACATCAACAATAGAATATATAAAATAATTAAATAAGGAGAATTAAAAAAACCAATAGCAATACAATTTATTTATTTTAAGCACCATTTATATTTCTGTATGTATCATGTAATTATAATGTAGTTACTGTAATTCTGAAGAGGCTTATTAAAAACAAGCGAACGATGAACGTAAACTTAGATCTCGGCAAATTTTAAAACGAAATAAACACAGGCAGGTGAATTTGAGAGGGGTGTGAGGGTGAATACCGTGCTTACATCAGAAATGTTGACGATGCCACAAAGCAGTAATGTCCACACGGTCTACTAATAGTCTCTCCGAACCTTACTGATTTGTGGCAGATTTACGCACGTTCTGAACAGGACAAAGCGCTCATCGCACTGACCGTCCGGCCTGTAAAGACAATTCGTTACATACGAACCTGAAGAGACATTTAATTGCATACTTTACAAAATCTGTGCAACCATATGTGGACTTAAAATAAACCCCTTATAAAGTCATAAAACAATACACACTGTACGTTTGTTAAGTTTATGGCGGTACTTGAGCAGCACAATATATCACTAGGACTCTCGCCAGATCTCTGGTTACGCTTGTAAACCCATTTTATGATCCAGATGTAAAAGGATTGCTTGGAAAATTTTTTCCCATCTAACGAAAAAGTTGCTAGAAATGTACTGTATTTCACGGACTATAAGAACTACTTTTTTTCTAACATTTTCTGTTTAAAAATGAAGTGCGTGATATACAACGACGGTACAGAGTGATCCAAAAGTTGTTAATATTTACTTATGCTATAAAAAAATTTGCAAGAGTCGTAGAAAACTGGGAACCGTTTTATACGAAAGTTGGATTTGGGAAATTTGGTCACCATGTAGCACTACACGAAAGATGACCGCTCGTTGTCTGTTCGCGAGTATAACTGCAACAACAATTTCACCACAAATTATGCACCGGAGATTTCGATAACATTGCAATTTGGATAATCTTCAGTAATGGTCCAACCTTCCATTATTTAAAAAATGTTTTCGTAAGTTTGAAGAAATGGTTCAACATTAGCTTTGTTACATCCCATACGTCCGACTAGTTCACGTACTAGTCAGACGATCAGAAGTTCATCAACAGTATGCGCAGTTTATAATATTTATGTACAGCGCAATTTGTTTAAGAACTCCTGATCGTCTGACTAGTACATGAACTAGTCGGACGTAGGGGATGGAACAAAGCTATTATAAACACATTCGCGGTCATCAAATGTCAGCAAGAAACAATGAAAATATAAAGGTAGGGAGAGTGTCCGTGTTATTATTATTTTACCAAAATATTAAGGACCGATGGACAGAATAATTTGAAAAAATTCGAAGAATAGTTTTTTCATCTCCATATATAGTTTGTTAAAGGGTTAGTTTCTCATGTGGCGGTTGGCGTACAGAGCTTTAACCAGGGTGAACATTCGCTGTTACATTTATTTAAGTATTTCTCAAAAACTCACGGTGAGTCACGTCACCTCACCTCACCAAACTGCGTTCCAACTTGCGCCCGATCTAAGCCTTTACTAAGCTTGGTATTCCGAGAGCACATTTACCCTCTGGGCAAGGTTAAAGGTATGTTCACAATGTAATGTACCTGAGCTGTACACCAGGTACATTAGATTGTGAACCTACCTTTAACCTTGCCCAGAGGGTAAATGTGCTTTCGGCATGCCGCCCTAATTCGAGTACCGATGACGCGGGTTCAAATCCCGAGAAGAAGTTTTTTTTTAATATTTTCGAATGAAACTTTCAGCTCTTTTTTCAAGAATTTTTATTTTTAATAAAGGTTATGCTTTTATTTAATTCTCTAAATAGGACACAAAGCATTGCAAATTATTATAACGAAAATGTTCTTTATTTTACAATCAATTTATATTTAAAATTTACTATAGATAAATGAAAATTATATTAGGATAATGTAAAAATATGTTTAGTACATAGTTATAATAGAATAAAAATATAAAACCGTAGCAACCCGAAGAATAACTTTGTTGATTTCATGCCGGGCAGAAGAAAACCTTTAAATTTTTTTCATATTCTTTCGTTATCATTTTATCCATCTACAGTAAATATTGCATTTAAATGCGCTACACTGTGAAATATACATTTTCTATTTAACAATAATATTATTCACTCATTGCAAAGTTTTATATAAAATTAATAAAGTAGTCTATTTAGAGAATCAATCATTAATTACTTAATAAAAGTATAACCTTTGTTAAAATAAATGGGAAGCTCCAGGTTAGGATGGTATTATACAGGGTGTCCTCAAATTCACCGGAGGGCTGTAGCTCCGCATGGGTGCACTTCCGGACAGGGATGTATATAAACTTTTTTACTTATTTTAATGAGTACTATACATGGTTCAAAGGATATCGGTGAATTTGAGGACACCCTGTATAAATAGGAAAAAGAATGAATCACATTCCTGATTTAGGTTTATTTGAAAAAAGTTTTGACCACAAAGACCTGAGGATGTCCTAATTTGGACGAAACCAGTTGCACTCTGTTAAATAAATCTAAATCAGGAATTGTGCTTCATTATTTTGCCTGCTTTATTAAAATAAATAAAAACATACTTATTTTTACATGCTAATAAATATACTTTTTCATCGTCTTAATATTATTTTCACGCATCTCAAGTAAATTTACATTTTCGGTATGATAATTTGCAATGCTTTGTGTTCTACTTAGGGAATTAAATAAAAGCATAACCTTTACTAAACTTAAAGAAAAGTTTTTATTTTTACATAACTATGCTGTATTTATATTAAAATAAATAAAAATGAAAGTTTAATTCGGAAAAATTTAAAAAAACTTCTTCCCGGGATTCGAACCCGCCCCATCGGTACTTGAATTAGTAAAGGGAGTTCCCTTAATCCTGTTCGCTAACCGCCAAATGAGGAACTAACGCTTTAACAAACTATATATATGGAGATCAAAAAACTATTTTTTGAATTTTCCCAAAATATACAGTCCATCGGGCCTTAATATTTTAGTAAAATTATAATACAAATATGTCCTCCAATTCCCCAAAATCTTATTGGATTTGGTGAGCGTCAATTGGCGTGCTTCCCTTGTTAGATAAATCGCAGAGAGAGTAAATGTATCGGTAAGCAAATAGCTTCAAAACATTTAAATTTTTGGTAGGGTTTTTGTACTGAATTCTATACATGAAATTTTTTCTTTATTATGAGAATGAGTCTTTTAAATTATTTTTCTCCCGAGCGCTATGCTCGTCTCGGGTATTAATCAAATTCTCGTAGTAATAGGTTGTCTAACTCCCTTGGTGTATAAATAACTATATTATGATTTAATCGTGACAGTTTCGTAAATATAGTTGGAAATAAAATAATTATAGCTTGTAGGGCCTATTTTTTTTTAACGGTTATTAAATTCGTATGCAAATTTTAACAGTATTTTTCATCATTATAGCAAAAAAAATAAACAAAGTACCAATTTAAGTTGCTCATCAATTGACGCCGAGTGCACAGACTAGTCGCCGGGAGGTCATGGGTTAATAAAATCTATAATAGGGCGCTATATACTTTAATAATTATTTTATTCAGGGTTAAATTGCAGATCAAATATCCATAAATAAAAGTACGAAATTTAAGAGCACGGTTTTAACTAACACGTGTAAAACGTAATTTGAGTTCAAACGACACATCGATGCCAAACGAAATCAAATATAATATACGTACACAATTATTAACTATAACATTGACAACATTATTTTTCGCATAAACGTACTTACGAAATTAATTATTCATTTACTGCCATTCACACAATTTTATCCAATTTTACAATTTATAAGATTTTCTATCGTACTCACGTAACCCATGGGATTTTTCTTGTTTTACGCATAAATGTGATTTTGCTCTCGGTGAATCTCGCTGGTGTTGATCTGTCAATCGAACTCCGGTAGCAGTATACGAACTCTGTAGACAAAAAATGTCGATCTGGATGACGATGAATATGAATCGAAGAATTAATGAAAACAACGGATAAACAATCCAAGACACTGGTTAGAGGAAGACTTGGATTCCAACAAAATGCCAAAAACAGTGACCACACGATTGAATAATTATATTAAGAAAAATAAATAAAAAACCCTGAAACAATAATATAATAATAATAATATCTCGGAAGTTTACGGAACAATACCAATGGCGGAAATTCGAATACATACCTTTCGGTGAAATGCGGAGTTCGTGTATTTCGACTTGAAAATTATAACTTGGCCTCGTCTAAGCAGTGTATATCCGCAGAAATGCGTATGATGATTCTTGTCACGAGCAATCAATCGATCGATGTCCCACCGATTTATTTAATTTCCACATAATTGGGGAGTAATATTCGAAGTATAGCACAATAAAATCGGGGCACAATACTGGTGACCAAAAGTTAATAACTGAGTGCGCCGACACTTTCACACCTATTTATTACCTCGGGCCATATGTGCCCCTAGAAACCGATTTCCGCATATTCTTTTAGAAAGAAGCAGGATTATTTCCATTTTAACGTTACAAACTACAGAGTATTTTGATGAATGTGTAACGCAAAAAACGCGACGTTGTTTAATCTTCAAAGAAGCGACAGTCATTAGAACACCCAGTATACTGGCCCGCTAAATTAAGGAAACACCTACGAGCGAGCAAAAATATGTCATTTTCAAGACACTGTAACTCAGATCAAATTGACCATCCACACCATTTTAAAGGAAAAGCTGCCTACTTTATTATGGCTTAAACAAAAAGTTTCTGCTATTTCTTAAGAAAATCCCCTACTCGTCGAGAGAAAGGAAAGATCAAAGTTTTTACGTAAAATTTTCAAATTTTAAACTCCTCCACGGGCCACAATGATTTTTTCTGAATAATTTCTCCAATTGCATCATGTAGTATGAACTTTTCTCTATATGTTCCACTTCAATTCATTTTCCTGCTACAATTGTTAACACACCTATTGACAATCAAAGGAAAAATCGTACCTTTGACTTTTGACAGTCGTAACTTCTGGTAACAAATAACAATATGCATTTAGTCTACGTGTTAAGAAATCCAAGGACATTCTTTCCAATGTTGTTCAGTAAAAATTTGTATAGCTTGAATTTTTTATTAGGTTAATTTTCTTCAAAAATGACCTTGCAATTCACCAATTCGCCAGGTCGTATGAAAACTGTGGTCACATCGAGGACATGGACGATAATATTGCGATGTTTACGTTTTTTATAAGCATAACCTATTAGTAAAACATGCGTAAATTTTCAAGTCGTTCAAAAAATGTTTTCCTTGTGTCCCTGCGTTTTAAAAGATTAGCGTCCTTCATAATCAGCCTATGACGCTAAAAATCATAAATGCAATGAATGGCCGTATGAGCGTTCCTTTGAAAGAGTTTTTCTTGGTTAGGAGGAAGAAAAGGCGCTCAGAGTGAGAGAAAGACATAGTCAGAGTGCGGTCGGTCTCGTGGTGCGATACCATTCTACATTGTAAAAATGTCTCTCAAGTTTTCTCAATTATCCTAAAATTTGATATCCGCAAGTTTTTCGTTATTTCCAAAGCTAGTACAAAATTTGAAATAAATACCTTGAGCAAAAGTTAATACGAGTTTACTTTTTAGCTAAAATGACTACACACCAAATTTCATTGATCTAGCTCAAGTCGTTTTTGAGTTATTGTGTTTACACACACAAATCCACACAGACATACACCAAAGCAAAGGACGAAATCGACTCAGGGGCATTCAAAACGTCGAGATTCATCAAAATCTCAAACATTTTTTTCCGTATGATCACTATACTTTCTCTGCTGGAAAGTAAAAATCTAATGAGGTGGGATCCAAACTCAAACTGAAATTGTTACATTTCATACTGTTAAATTATTTGACCTGTAACCCATAATGTATTGAATGTTTTAATATCATTCTTTACTTATAAATTATCAAAATGATAACACTATGACGTCATAGAAGTGTCAGAATGTACTGCTAGATGCGTAGATACATACTTACAGATTAACAAGAACAGAATGTTAGTAGCATAACTTAAAATATGCACGACGTGATTGTTAATATACCGCTATTTTCCTGTTTCATTTACAGTACATTCCTTAAAAAAACAATAATCGCAAGAACAAAATATCATACAGGGTCCTGGAAAATGTTCGTTTCAAGTACGCATAATATATGTAGTTATTTGCAATGGTTCAATTCCATAATAACTGAATAAAGTAGCAGGGTGTAATGCGAAATCAACAAAAAAATAAGAAATGGGGTTAAGTTGCAACTGGACGTACTTCGGAAAGAGCGTATTTCTGATTGTGCCTTTTGCAGGTATTATGAACTTTTTATATAAAGATATACATTTGTAACTGTTTTTCTTTCAGGGAATGTTGTCCTTCAAACAGATAAAAATGTTGTTATATTAAATTTAATATTGAAATTACCTGAATGGAGGCTACAAACACCATTGTATCTAGCAAACGCATATTTTTAAAGATGAAAATAAATCGTTATTTTATAAAAAGTTACTGTTACAAATATTATTGTAATATTAAACAAAAATAACGATTTATTTTCACCTAGAAAAATTTAGTTGGTTACAATGTTGTTTGTGCTTTCTATTTAGTCAATTAATTATAATATAGCAGCAATCTGTATGTCTAAGTTATCAGGTAAAATTAGCAATATTTTAACAGTAAATTATATAGATTGAATGTTACAAACATATAACAACAGTACTCTTGTCACATTTCCCAATCAATGTGTCTCTCGCAAATTAGACACAATCATCACACATCTCAGAGTCCTGATGAAGACACGAAGGCTGCCGAAACGTCGGCTTTTGTGAAAAAGATGATTAACAATAAAGTTTGAGTGAACCTGTTGTCTGACTTTATACAACCCGAGTACTTAGTTGGAGTGGATTAGTTTTTCATAAAAAAATGTTTAAATCTAGCTTTAAACTAAGAGTTGTTGCCAATTAATGTTTTCGTGAAAAAAAGTGAAACAAACCACTCGTGCAACTGAATCAGTGTCGCAGTCTCTCTGTGGCTGACTTCTGCCGCCGTACTTCCATGTATTCGAGCATATAACAATAGATCATTATTAAACGACTACCTACCTGATCTTGAAAACGAACGCAGAAACATAAATTTAGAGATAATTAAATTAAATTCAGGGAACATGTTATCCCGCAATGAAAAGAACTAAATAGATGCAGAATTTATGATACATAAACTACAATGCGAAAGTGTAATACCATACATGGAAATATCGGACAGACCTGCTTGCTCAGATGAAGACGTCGAATTAGTTTATGACGAATTAACCATGGTTATGCATAACCACAATTGATGAATCCAAATGCCCACAGAAATTGATATTTGAATATTCTTCCTGTATTATCGTTAGACAGACAACCAATTACGGGTAAGATTAAATAATAGAAAATATAACTATAAAAGCATAAATATTTTCAGTCTAGCTTTAGAAGAAATATTTAATCAATTAGAACAGAAGAACCTTATAATAATATTAGATCTGTAGATGACATCGTTCTCATCTCAAATAATAATGAAGATCTAAAGCATATGAAAACAAACAAAACAAACATTAGCATATATATTCTAAAATAAGGATGAGATATTACATATGAGAGTTGAGGAACAAAAAGAAAATATGGTCTAACGACCTACGGAAAATTATATTATTAAACTGGGTCAGAAAAGCACGGAATATTAATTAATTAGTATTAATTTATACATTCAAACCAGTCAGATTTGCATAATCCATGGATTACGAAGATACACTTTGACAGCTCCTAAGTATCAAGTTAATAAGCACGTATTAAAATGCACATTTCATAAAATGAGACAAAATGCACGCGCTCAAAATAATACATTTGATATTCATAGATAATAAAGACGTGATTACATATGTATTTGCATTCGCAATCTAATTTGAATGATATTAATCAAAATGTTACCTATAGTATAATTATTGTACATAACATGTTACTCCTCTATGCCATAGTCATAAAGTGGGTAAAACTACTTCAAATCAATTTAGCTGGAAATAATTTTTCATTTAAAAGAGCTGTCAAAATTTGACATGGAAGCAATTGTTTCAAAAGTAAATGCTAGATTCTTCGTTAAATATGACAAGTACTTTTTCTTTTTTTTGTTCCAGTCATTAATCAAGTTTTAATACAATTGTCCTGCTATCGTATTGATTAAAATATCGCCATTTCAAAATTGTTTCAAACATTTCTGCAGATTTGGCAAATTAGTCGCCCATCTTTAAACTAAAGATGAAAATATTTCGTTTGACTAATTATATTCAAAAGTTAATAAAGAGTTTCGTTCTCCAAGATGCTATCACTCATCTATAACATTCGCTTAACTCATTTAATCTAAAAGTGCAAGTGTTAAATGACGCTTTGTCCTGCGATTATCCTTTCGACACGGGGCGTTCCGCTGTTTGTTTCTGCATTTTCTCCGGTTTCAGGTTGCACACCGGGAAGAGATCGCCACGAGAATCGCAATGAGAAAAGAATTAATTCCGCGCGCTGCTGCCAACTGCTAATCAAATCACGAAAAACAATGAACCAAAAATACTAACGGCGCAGCACAAGAGGCTGATGTTACGCTCGCCGACTCTGAGGATCTATTTCAATGGTTCTCACGGGTTTTTAGCCATCATCGTCGATGAGGCTTTCAGCTCGGGGAAAAATAAATAAACTAGTTCATCACGGATTCTATATTAACTGTTGGCACCGTGAAGCATTAGCTGGATGCTGAGTGCAGACCGTCATTTCAGTATTGCAACCTTTGTTGTTGCTTCATCTGGTTTGCTAGTTGGACGATAGTTTGGCAGTGGAGCATGTCGTTATGAAATTTATTCCCATCATCGGCCATCAAAAAGTAAACAAGGTGAGAGCCTAGGGGAATAGGGAGAGAAAGATGATACATTTTATTATCAATGTTATATCGTATTATCGTTTACGGATATCCTGCATAAAGATACGTAAATACAGATATCTATATTATAGGTTTTGTTATATATCGAGAACAGTACCTGTAATAGTTTCCATCGGATAAAACAAGTAAAACGTGAAACTTTTAACCAGTGAGCAGTACAAAAAATCGTCTACTATCAATTTACTAGGACTTTGATATTATTACGCTCTTGTATTATTAAATAATTAATTAATTCATATTTTCCGGCGTTAATAAGTACGTTCATAGCTATCTATATGCATATCCTATTAACGGTGCAGCCGCTTGCGGAAAAATGAAAATGAAAAAGCTTGACCTAAGCTGGTAATAGTATTACCGGCTCAGACAGTGACATTACGCATGGAGCGAAGTTGCGCAGGCCTGGGCAACTCTGTTACGGCGACATTGAGGGACAAGACGAGGAGAAATGAAGAAAGAGAAATAAAAGTGTAAATTACAGCGGCACAATGTTAACAGTACATCCTCAGCATCGCTATGAGAAACAATAAACCAAAACCGCAGCTAATATCTTTATAAACACTCGTTACTGTTATGCAAGGCTACCGAACAGATTTCTAACATGTAACCACTTCGGACCTTTTTGCTCGCCTTCTCTCGCGCGCAGATATATATTGCGATTAATATTATGTATGTTACCGTAATAAATATTAACATTTCAACAAAATTATTATTGGTTATGACCTTCTTGGGAGATCAAGGTCGATTAAGTTATTCAAATTGATAGGAATTCACGGCACACTATATAAAATTGGCTTAACTAAGTTTTTCATCGCATTGAGTGTTATAGGGTAAAAAAGCACAAAAGAAGATTTGTTAAAATTTTTTAAAGTGAAATTTTATAAAACTACAATAGAATAATTGTAAAGGTACCAATATGCAGCCTAACTGTGATGTTTAGATTATTTATTAACTGTGCAAAGGTGGAAACATGAGGAACGAAATCACAAAATCACAGTAATCGGAGGCTAATGGAGGCGAGGGCCATAATGGCAGATTAGCTCCGGCAAATAATAAGCTAAATTGCAGGCATTAGAATCGAGCAAGCGGGCGAGCGGCTTTTTCCGGTGGCCTATGAAAAACTTAAGGCCATCGCATCGCGATGAGGCGAGAGCAATTCAGTTCATGAGGAACAGAAGAGTTAGTTGGCTGGCCCATCCACGACACACTGAAGCGGACTGGTGTTGCGCTGGTGGAGAAAAATGGCCCTGCTGTGCTGTTCTGCAAGAAACGGGACATGGACCGACCACTACTGGCCTGGTATTTCCATCGACTTGATTAGTTTATAAGCGACAGTTAGCCACAACCAGATAATGGACTTTTTCAGGGCGGGCAAAAACTGCTAATGGACCCATGATCGCCTGCCCACGTAATTCCTGCATACGAGTCTCATTTAGATGATGCAGCTTCTTCATTTTCTTCCTTTCTTGTTTCGTGGGTTCACTGGGGCATTAGGACTGATTGAACGCACTCCTCTTTGTTCGGTACATTAGCGGACTATCATCATTGTGCACACATCAATGGTGGAAGGGAAAAAAGCCGTAATCGTCGCAAAAAGTAGATGAATGTTAAAGAGAATAGAGTAATTGCTAAATGGCTTTATTTTTGTGCGTTATCCGCAGAATTCCATGCCTTGTTTTGTAGAAGAACAGAAGCGTCACAACGATAACATTTCTTGCAATAATTTTAACTGGATATGTTGTTTGAAACTGCACCATTTTTAGAAACTCTGTCAGAAATTTAAGTAAATACGTATTTTCAAACTCTCCTTCTTGTGGTACCGCTTTTATAAAAGGGGGTTCCCTCTTATTTGTACAAATACGCAGTTGACGAATAATAATATGTCAGCATAACAGGTTGAAGATTCAAATAATCATCCGCTACTTTACCTGGCCAAAGAAATGAATCTCTTTTAATTAATTTACCTGTAATCGTCTTTCGTAGATAGGACCTATTTGGTTACGTTGTATTGTGTAGTTGTAGTAACCATGTTTGGTTCGTAGGTAACTTCTAGTATTCAGTCATATCTATTCTCATGTCTAGGCGGGAATGACATAGCTTCTGTTCTCCAAGTACTCTTTAGGTATCTCAAAATTCCATAGTAAACGCATCCTCACGAATCTCGTAAGTAATTAGCCAGAGTTTGGAATTTATCTTGTTTACCTTGTCCAATTAGGTTGAGAGTCTGGTCGCCCAGATCTCACTTTATTTAGACCTGATGAGTTTTAAATTGTGCGGCAGAAATTCAGTTCTAACCTCAAACATTTCATGTGTATTTCAAAATGAATTGATGGAAGTTATTAACATTTGCATAATTGATTGAAATTAATGGCAATTGATTTGGACCCAAGTGATTCAACATTACCTAACTTTTGGTGCTGGTGAAGTTTCATTTATTGAACCGGTAAACTTTGACTAAAAGTTAACCATCAAAAACATTATATAAAAATTAGTGGGACTGTCCCCACACACCACATACCTGCACACGAAAAAGTTCAAGGATTCACATGCTTTCACAACCTCGGAATGCTTTGGCATTTCATTTACTACCTCATCATTCCTCCCATGCTTCGGAGTGCCGAATACGACTGTTTGAGAAGACGGTTAAACACAAATATTGAAAATAGAAAAGTGTCTCCCAATGACTCGTGCACCGTCAGTTGTCACAACACTCGACTCTCTCCTTCACACTCAATGCGGAAAACAGACCTTTAACAACTTTGACTTAATTTATTTATGATGCTAGGTGCTAACACCTTATGAAATGTGGATTTTTAAAATGTTCTATAGAGAAATGAGTAGTTCTGGTCCTAAAACGGTGATTTATGCAAAAAAAAGGTGAGGACGGCAGGTAATTTTGGGAGATATTTGTTTATGGAGAATCGCGTTGGCATATAGACTGCCTTTGAGAAACCTGTTCGCTAAATACAGTGAAATCTCCTTATAAGAGACACCCGGGAGAAAAGCCTATTTTTTGAGAATCTGCTAATTAAAAGTGCATCTTTTTCAAATGTTGCCCTACTTTGACAGAAGCATTTAAAATTTCTTTTTCCTTCTGCATTATTTTGCCTAATCCAGAAGTCGGCACATTTACTTTTTCAGCGATGACTCTTAAAGAAACAGCTGAGTGTTTCTCGACCTCCCTAATATGATTAGCATTCTCGACAATTGTTAAATTTTTCTCTTCACAGTCATCACAGTTCAAATTTCATTCTGTAATAAAAATATTTAATTTGCCCGAAACTGGCGTAAAGAAACGAGCACAGAAGCTCAGGGCGCAGAGCACGGTATCTTAACAATAACAGTGCTCACATATGTACTTCGTTGGGGAATTGCGCAGTCTCGGAGAGGCAACAGGAAGTGTGAATCTATTCAATAATGGTTTATTCTTACTGAGCGCGACCGGTACCAGATGTTTACACTAATAATGTTTTTCTCTCCCTTCGTTTATTAATCTCGCCCCCCCCCCCCCCCCCCCCCCCCCCCCCCCTCCATTCCCTTATTCAGCTATCCTCTTTACCAACCTGAATCTGGCTGTCTACTTCCAAACCTAGTGACTTCCCCAATTCCGCAACTGTCAGTGGCAGCGTTGGCAAAAACTTGCGTACGTGGTTGCCGCGCCTCGATTCTTGGAAACCGAAACCGCACCTTTTTATGTTGAAATAACACAAAATAAAGCTTAATGATATTGGAAACGACTCGCCTGATTTCTGGACTTAGTCACTTGGCCGAATGCTTCCTTGGGCTCATTGCCATTTACGCTTTGGCTTCTTTGATCACATGCCGGGCTTCGGTTTCTTAACTGCGCGTTTTTGCACTCTAACATCTTTATTTGGAGACTATTGGGATTAATGCCGCACTCTTGTTATCACGATTGATAATTTGAAACCTTTGTACTACTCGTGCTCAAAGACCTTTTAATATTTTGTTTGCAATGGATGATTGCGACCACGTCTGTACACTTTCGCTATCCGAGATCGAGTCCCTTGACCTGGGCTTCTCGCGCATGTCAGCTGTCGCTTTGACGGTCGGCAACTACCGGTTCGTGTTCACGTAAATTGGGTTGACTAAACAGCGAAATGAAAATTCGTGATCAATCTATCTAATACTGTTACATTAAGGCAAGGCCGTCTATAATTCAACAGGCTGTGACACTAGAAGCAGCTAACATCGAAAGCGTTCGTAAATGATCTCATGTTTTAGCTTGGGATTTCAATATTGGTCATTGATCACAAGGCCGTCTATAATTCATAGACGGCCTTGGATGAATATGACGAACGCATCAATCCGCATCAGCCAGCAGTCCGATAGCTACTGAGAGAGGAACCGCTGTTTGCAACTAAAAACTGCTATTTGCTGCTGTGACGTAGTTTCACGGCCGGTTGAATTATAGACGGCCTTGAATACGACAACAGTGAGAAAGAGAAGGGAGAAAGCTACTTTCTAGTTGATCTAACTCGAAGTACAGGCAATATACTGTCACTATAGAAATGCACTTAGGTCGGTATTCTGAAAGCACATTTACCCTCAGGGCAAAGGTATGGTGGGTACACAATGTACCCAGTGAGCTCTATCCAAATATGCCACCTACTGGTTCGGATATTAACTACCGCAACTTAAAAGTTCCTAGTTTTCCCAATAGATGGCAGGTACGCCTTTGTCGTTGAAAAATTTGTGTTTTTTTTGTTAGTGATTTTTTATTACTCATGCGGGATAAGTAGTGTCTTACCGTATTCCGTTACGGGTGATAAGTAGCTGATTTCTTATTATATGAGTACAATGTGATTTTGCGTGCGATAAGTATACACTTACCGCACGCAATCATACTTAGCGCACACAAATTATTGATAAAAAAAAGACAATCAAAATATATTAAAAAAGTATGGTTGACTAACAGATAAAAAAGTTTGAGTGAAATGACAGTTTAGTTTATATTAGAAGATTCCAAAAGAAATAATTGATGACAAAGTTGTAAAATGAGTGTCAATTCTAAAGATGTTGTTATCCCGCATTCGTAATGAAAAATAATATCTGCAACACGTACGGTATTGTCCATTGCCCACTCGAGCGAATGAGCGCACTCACTTCGTTTGTGCGCTCAACTTTCGCTCTCGTGGGCAATCGACAACTTACCGCGCTAGTTGCACTATATACTATTGTCAGGTATATATAAGTTGAAACAGAACCGTATTTTGGGAACTTATTATTGTTCCTTTAATCGGTCGTTCTCTTTGGCGTGAAAGTCTAGTTATTAATTGGCGGTCCATATCGTCGTAATTGTAGTATCTTCGTTCTTAGAATCAATTGCAAATTCATCTAATAAATTTGTTTCGCTTTGGGCACTGCTAACTGAGGAAAACAGAGATTAATTAAACACATCAAAATGGCAGATGCCAGTTTAATACATTTATTGACACTTTATCAAATCAAAATTAGCAACAATACGTGATCAAATCAATTTGAGGCAAATGCACTAACGTTAAACAAGGTTAGATAATAAACAAATAATACAGAGAGCATTAGTAATTGGGTGTAACATTGATTGGCATTAAACAAATGGGTACAATGCACATAACATTAGGGAAGAATACAATACGGGCCATCATTTACTGACCTGCTAGATGCGACCTTACTTAATTACCCCCTATTCGTTCTTACAATGGCCCTCTGACCACTGACGTCGGTAAGCCTGGTATCGGCTGAAAGAACGGATCAGCGATGCTGGGCTCGGAGGTTTTCCGGTACCAAGTTAACCGGTCTTTGACACTAGCCCTCTGTAGCGACCACCCACTTTTACGGTATCGTTTCCCTCTCGAGAATCGCGCAATGTCGGAGGTACGCGTACGCTTCCTTCGTGATCTCCAGTGAGCTTGAAACACTACGGTTCCTTCGTGGTCTTCGGCTCACCTGAGGCTCTGCAGAAGGAATCGTAACGAGGCAACTAACACCGACTTGAGGGTCTCGGAGGCAAACGCTGCCACATCTGCACGTGGCGTGATCAAAACTCGTCGTCGCTTACCTGCTTTTGGGCCTCAGTTCCGGGAATTTCGTCCACTGACGGAAATTGCCACATTCCACAGGTTACTGTTACTGCACATGTAGGTACAGTTATGCCTAAAGATATTGCACTTTATCGAAGATTATTATTATTAGGCCTCAAAATCGGCCCGCCCCAAAGTATTTAATAATAATTATTATTTTCATTAGTTATTATCTTAGTGCTAAATTGAAAAGAAAATTTTATTATTATTTATTTCATTATAAGTGTATGTTGGTAAATTAATAATATGAAATTAGCGAGGACAGATAGAAAAAAATTAACTACTGATCGGGTAACTTGAAAACATTATTTAATATTTGTAAATAAAATAAAGTAAATTATTTGATTGTATGTAGGAACGATATTATAAAAGGAGGGCAGGCACATTTGCAGAAGTTTCAACGGACATTGATAAAAAAAATAGTACGTATATTAAAAAGTCTGTTTGAAACCGATAAACCCCTTATGATAGTTCTGCACAATTATTTGAAGGTATAATTGTATAAATTTATTATATGTATATAGCATATAACGCATTATGTAAAATTAACATCTTTGTTAATTACGTAGATGTTTTTGAGAATGAGTTCAGAAAAAAGACTGGTTCGATGAAATAAAATTTCTATATTTAGAAAATAGCCAAAATGTTTTATAACAAGTTTGATGTTTCTTCAAGGGGGGTTACAATCTAAAAAACATGTCTATGTGAGACAAAGAAACATGCAAATTTTGACATCGACGCAAACAATGTCGTATTTGAATCACAAGGCATCGCAAAAATAAAATGAGAACACAACATATTTTGTTGGAATCTTCAACGTAATTAATCACTATAGGTACATGAGTTTTGAACGTAAATATTGATATTTGATTTAATAATAACTTTGGTCATTGCATTTGTGTGTTCTTATAATCGTAATGATAATATTCAGATATTAATGTTTAATGGAAATTTGCCCTCGGCCATCGCACGGGAGCATACAAACAGAATGCTGTACACATAGTAATATAAAGATGTATATAAATAAATGTATTCATAGAGTAAGTAAGTTAGAATCAGAGTGTAACTACACAAGTCTTAATAAACAAGAATCAGTACGAGTAATATTTTTGAAACCACGACGAGCACGAGAACAAAGAAATTGGTATAACCAGAAGTAGGAATACAACAATTTAACACTAAAAACTAAGTTACACATTATAATATTATATATTTCCTAAATAGAGAAATTTTGTTACATCGAATCAGTCTTTTTTTCTGGACTCATTCCCAAGGACATCTACATTATTAACAAGACGGTCCAAACCTCATCATATTAACATCGTTGACCGAAGTTCTATTAATTACTGTTGAACCTTAAGATTTTGAAATTTATATAAGTAAAAACTACTTCTTATGCTGACAATTTTAACTTAAGTAAAGTTCAAGGTTTAACTACATGTACAAATATAATAAAATAGTATTGTAGATTAAAGTCAATGAATTTTTGTTTTATTTAACATTTCCGTTTCTTCGAATGTTGTCGAATGCCTTACATATATTATATAAGAGAGGAAGAAATTCAAGATAAACAATGATAAGCAGGAAATTAATCAGAAATAGAACATGATGGAAGGTGAAAAAAGAAGAAAGACGAACGTCATCGGTTAGAGGTACTACATAAGAAACGTTTAATTAAGAAATTTCGACTTAACATAAAAATAAAAATATTCAGTATAAACGGATCTTCGAATTTTTCTGATGGATACTTTCCTCCCAATGTTTTTAGTCCTATTATGTCAGGTTTCACGTAAACCTCTTGGATAGATGATTCCGAAGAAATCATTGTTTTAAAGTAACTTGACCCACAACTTTAAAGTTAAACACAAAACAAATATAGCGACGAAGAAAATCGGGGACAATCCGAATTAACTGACACATACGACGCCATGTCGTTTCCGTATAGCTAGGTTAGAACTTAACGGGTACATTACATTGCGAACCTACCATATTTTTGCCCTTGCCCTTGCCCTGAGGGCAAATGTACTTTATTAAACATAAGATTTGCAGGTGATTTTCCAGTCGTAGCGTGAGGCGCTTTTATGTACCTTAATAGGAATTGTTTAAACTTGAGTTTATCGAACCTGAATCTTAATTGATTAAAAGAACTTTCTTAATTGTTTGGATGTATCTTTCCGCAAGTCCGTTTGATGAAGGACTATATTGTGACGTATTGGGGGGGGGCTTAGCTCTACAGCTAGCTAGGATCGAAAAGATCCAAAAAGGGAAAAAGGCGGGAGATTCAAATCAACCCGAAACTCTATTTGGCCAAAATTTACCTGTGATCGTCTAGTATTTGGTAGGAACCCTTTTTCGTTGTTTTCGTAGCATCCCAGAATTCGTAGGCAAAGTCACGTCAAAGAAAATTACGCCATTAAGGTGAGAACTGTTATTGAGAGTATGCGAAAGGAAAATTGAATGAAGAATGAATTCAATGGAAATGTCAAGTTGTTCGTGTGTCTGTGTGGGTGTGTAATGATTGTGATTTTAACTGTTTGCATTTAACTTAGTTATTTGAGTTATTTAATGATTTTAATATTTGGAGAGTTCTGTTACTAAGAAAGTCCTCTTTCATTCTTTAACTTGGAAATTCGTATGACAAATGAAACACGGCAAAACGCGAATGTTGCGACTCAGCCCACCACAAGCTGGGGTTAAGCGCATGGTCCCTCAGTGGTCAAAATATCTGCAAGTCCGAACTTTAAAAGCTCAAGATCAGAGTTGATCTCAGGCAGGGCCATCATCAATCGTTACCGTCATCCTCGGAATCCATACGGTTCAACGTAAAATGCGATTAAACTAAGTGGCAACATTTAATTGAATCGGCACGAACGCGGCTTCGCGCAACGAGACCCGCGACATCCCGAGATTCAGCGTTAAGGTAAACAAAAGGTGGTTAACGGGAATAAAAGGACAGTCCCACCCAGGATGTTATTACATTACCCTAGATATAACTCGCTTTCCCCCTGAGGGGGCTCCACGGCCAGTAATTGTCGAGCAACGCCCCACTGAATGAACACAAAATCGGGATAAACGGGCGAACAAAGACGACGGTCTGCTACCCCAGGAATCAACCAACTTAGCTAAAAGCTACTGGAAGTGTGGTACCAATCAGAAGTCCGCACCCCTAATAAACGGTAAAATAACAACACTTAATCCCGACATGAAACAGGCCCCGCGACAACAAAACCCCGCCCGTACCTCACCAAGAATAAAATACGAAATGAGCTGAAAAGGAATCAATTGAATTTAAATACAAAAATAAACAATAAAATCGGAGAACTTTCATCATAACAAAACATTTGACTGTGAATTGATTTACCCTGAATTTGATTGGATTGAATGACCTTGGTGAGTAAGAATTAATTATTAGTTATTTGTAGCACTGCAGTTGACCTTTTAATTATCGTGAGGATGAAATACCCTTTGACTGTTATGAAATTGTGTCTACCTTTGATTTATTATTGCAATTGCTCTACCCTTTCTATCGGGTACTTAATTTCTCTATCTTTGTTGTGATGTAATTAATTATTCATTGAATTGATTGTAGCAAGACTTTGTTTGTAATCGTTTATTGAATTAGTTGGGCCCAAACTTCGTTATTGCAAAATGTTACTGATTCCATTGACTTATTATGGTTATTGGTAATTAATTTGGTGTGTGTGTGTGTATGTGTGAGAGAGAGAGACCGAACTATCCTCCCCCTCTATTGTCACCTCGGCGTTCATCAGAACCAGCTCACCAATACAACGTGCCACTCGGGAAGACCAAACTAGCGACCACCATTCTCTAACTACTGAATTGAATGAAACTAATAAAAGAAGAAACAAATATCCTTAGCCTGTATTGTTCCACTCCTGGGGACGACAGCCAACAAATCCGAAAGCTCCTGAAGAATGATGTTGAAGATATTCCCAAAGACACTGAACAATCGATCACAACGAACTCACAAAACCTTTCACTTGAAATTTGCCCACAACGCTCGGCTCTCGTCATCTAAGCTACCCTTAGTGACTCCCTAAGCTCTCTCTGTGGTGACTCTCTGACTCAAAACCCTCTCTGTATGACTCTTGTGAACCTCTCTCTGTGGTGACTCTTTTGAACGACCGACCGTTTTCTACCGGACCCTCTGCCGCACCGACCTTCGCAAGCCTCTTTTCGGGACGCTCGCGCGACGTCAGTTGCTTTCGCAAGACCACTACCTCGACTTTCAACCCTCAACCCTCAAAACTACCGCTCCCGAAGCCCGCTTCCATCGAACTGACACTACCTGACTTTTCTTTCGAGACCGCTTCGATTGCTCGTTTTTTTTTACCTGCCTTTTTCGGCACTCCCACCCGACCTTACTGAACCTTTTTCTATCTCTGACCGTTCTTTGAATAGGAACACCTTTTGTATTTTGAACAGCTGTGCTTCGGGCGCTCTTGATACTGGAAATATTTTCCAGATTTGGATGACATATGGCGCGACCTACTGCTATGAAGACAGAGGATTCATCTGCTGGTTTTTTTCTTATTAAATCTCAACCTCAATATTTAATCTGATAAGTGTCGTAGTTCTATTAATTATGCTGGCCTTATTAATACCTTCACAATACTTAAATAATTTTTAAATTAAATTAAACTTATTATTGCTAGATACATATTATAGGTCCTTAAGCTCGTTCATTAAAGCCATTCTTCGAGGCGTTGCAAATGAATCTTTACAATAGCGCAGTTGATAGAGTTGTTCACTTCATACTTCGCCATTGTTCTGCATCTTTTGTTAAGTGCATAAGGTGTGAAAACTGCGGGTCGCACTCGCCATGCGCTCATTGTTTCATGGATTGCATTGTGCGCCACCCTTTTATTTGCACTTCAGATGAACTCGGTTTATATGAGGAGCGCAAGAACGCTGCCCTCAAATGAAACTTCTCGCTGTGCTGGGGCATGTTGATGGGATGTGAATTTTCGGTTATGCCTTCTTTTGTATTCGCAATGTAGTGTGTTCAAACGGCGTGTGACGACTCTTTATTTTTGATAACACGATCAATTTTAATTTGATAGGTTGAAATGGCAAAGACAAAAGTATTTACTGTTGTATTGTATGTATAAAAAGTTGAAACGTAGATAGAAAACTTATATGTTTTCATCTACTTATATAAAGTTGATTTGTTGTTAAAATGTTAGTTATTTCCGTTGCAAGTTCCAGCTACTTTTGGGTTCGAACAAACATTCTTAAAAATATGTGTGATTCATACAAGTTATATGTGATACAAGTATTTTCCGAAACCCTATTCGGTTTTCAAAGAAATTTAGATTTATACGGATTTATATGGATGTTGCATTTGTGGAAACAACTGCATTAAAAGTATTAAAAGTTATTTATATTTACTACTAATGTAGTTTTTCTAACTAAAATAATACTCCCTCTGTCCCATATTACTGTATAGTTTTCTCTTTGAGACCGCAGATTATGACAAATATGAACATTTATTCAATTTTGTTTCTCTTATGAGTTAAATCAATTATATTTTTGTATATAACATAATTTACTAAACAAATCTAATATTTTATTCTTGCTTTACTTCATCCATGTTTTATAAAAGGTAAAAAGTACGAAAATCGTTGTCCCACATTACTGTATAGTGTTTTCCAAAAAGCTTACACT
>JAWQRP010000538.1:0-26609 GCA_033557875.1 Quadriops clusia
AAACAACTGGAAGTAGCAAAGTGTCTGAAACTCAAATTAAACTGAAACACTAGTGGATGACACATCATAAACAACTTGTCAGATGTTCAAGACCACAGTACTCTACAATCTCCGTGAAGAAATTTAATAGCCGAATGCCAACTAACCCCGGTCTCCCCTACTGCCAACTGACAGCTATCAAACTAACGTTTGAACCGCAATGTTATCGTTTTTTCGAACGTTTGAAGAAAAAATAGCATATTTTATGCGGAGTTAAAGTGACTTTTTGTAGCTCGTCGCTTTTTTGCTGCCTCGCTATCGCTCGGCAGCAAAATACGACTCGCTACAAAAAGTGTCACTTTACCTCCTTATAAAATAATACACTATTGCTGAAATTTACAGAACGAAATCAATTTTAATTACCGACACATTTAAAATGGTTTAATTATTGGGAATTTTATTGAGTAATCTCCTAACAAGTATTCTGGTCCCCAGGGAGCCGCCGTCCATTAGGGCAGCGCATTAATTTCGCAATTCTATTCAAATAATGGCCAGCGGCGCTAATCTTTTTATTTATGGTTGCGGGTGCCGTAAACGTTCCCTGGAAATTTACGGCGACATTAAAAGATAACGGGCGACAAATAAATAAAATCACTACTAAAAAATATCTTTATGGCTGTTTGGCAATTCGCGGGGTGTTCATAGACCGCACGTTATGGCTCCATACTTATACATAGTATACTCTAAGCAGTGTTTAATAAGGATGTAATTTTTCTCATGAAGTGACTTTTTCGGTTAACGAAACTTTGTAATAATAATAGCAACGAAATAATAATAATAACAAAAAAGTAATAATAAAATAATAATAATAACAAATTAATATATTCATAATAACAAAATAATAATAATGAAAATAATAGCGAAACGTTTAATATTTATCGCGGAAAAAACTTAAAAAAAAAAACGTAGATCCACACACGCATGCCCGCATTCGTCCGATAGCACTTATTATAATGAATCTTCCTTATCAATGCCGCACGAAGTGCACTTTGAATCCTTGTGACAATGAATTTGTTATTAACTTCATTATTACCAGTTGGGTAAACATAAGTATGACCGTTCGTTTTCAACAAAACGTTCTCACTCAGTCATGCCTGCTGACTCCCACAACTTTCCAGCATTGCATTCAAGAAAAGGCAGCGTTTTCCACAGGCCACGTTATCGACCATTTTGATTTTTTATTCAGCTAGACGGTTTAATTTTTCAACTAATTGCGAGTACTTGTGTAGGCAGAATGATAAAGTTATCTGATTTCGCGGACTAGTACTACACACCAGTAATAATATTGTCTCGGGCATGAAGTCATTTGGATCATGCAAATTTCTACTATTATTAAACGGCCGCGTTTCGTGCTCCCAAATCGGGCCCCCGATGCTCGACTAAGTATATAACATTTTAAAAAATATTGGTTGTTGTTATTGTTATCACTCGGGTTTAATTGATTTTTCACAATGTCACCTATCGCTTCTTGCCAGTTCACGTAAATTCCAAAGCGCGGCCCGGGGCCCTGAGGCTTTTCTCGATCGCTTTCGGTGTGGATCAGTGGAAAATTCCCAGAAAAATACTTACTGTACGTGTTCATTTTTGCATACGAATTCGCAAGCACTCATAATAGAGTTCTTAATAATTGGCCGGCTGACGTGGTTTATTGCGTGTTGAAATATCATCATTCGTAGAACGAAATTGTGTGCGAGACTGTGTAAGTACTTTGGTGATTTTTTCTTTTCATTTTTATCTGGAGGATGCAGGCGAACATAATACTTTAATGTACTGAGTACACAGATAAAAATTTTACTTTTCACAGATACTTTTTTTAAATGTACGTAGATAATTTTAAAAAAAATTAGGTAATAAGTAATAGTCAATTATATACCTAGTATGTTCTGTAAATTTCCATTTATGTGATGTGAAATAGCGCCCATTTTTATATCTTTAGTTTTTAAAGTTGGCAATTTTAAATTGTGTGCAACTTTGGCTGTTGGCAAAAACAGGGGGCGGGGGTGCGGGAGCGTCCCAGATCGATGGAATCGTGCCGGGAGATGCATTTTGCCAGATCGGATCCCGCTGTGCTGCCATCTGTTAGCCCGTCACTTTCTGTATAAATACGCTTCAGCTGACGTAACAAGCTAGGAACTGAAACCAAGCTCTGCCCACACGCCACCGCGCCATTTTGGCATTTTGGTTCTGGGGGTGGTTTTGTCATTGTGGAAGTCTTCTCTATGGATGTTTTTCTGTGAAAGTTTTCTTTCTCTATGGGGGTTTTCTCTATAGGGGTTTCCTCTATGAAGGTTTTCTCTATGGGAATCCTCTCTCCGGGACTTTTTTTCTAAGAAACTCTTCATCGGTTCAATTCTGTCTAGAAAGGAAATATAATTAAAATTGAAGAATAATTTTTATTAAAATAAATGGAATGTTAAATAGGTGGCGTGAATGTGTCCTGCGAGGTTACAAGTTGGGAAGGAGTCCTGTAATGCAGAAGCTAAACTGTAGTACAAACTGAGATAGCAGCAAGCAAGTGAGCTGTAAGGAAGGGGTGGAAATAACAGCTAGCAGGAGGTTATGAAACTCGAGAGGAGACATCCTGAGCCAGCCGAGGAAGTAGCTGGGCGCGCTTGCACGAGTTTCCGCCAGAAAAGCGAATTTTCCCGCTGATATAATGATATTAGGGGGCGTCCCGGTGCAAATTCGAGTCAATGGAGCGACAGAGAGCTGGAATTAACATCAAATTTAGTTTGTAGTGCTTTGCTACTTGAGTCGCTACCAGCCCTGTTATGACATTAATTTTTATGCACCCCTTCTGCAATATAATAATAATCTGTTACACGTAATGGTAATCTGTATACAGAGAAAATATTCTTGTAAATTTACATTGCTGACCGTGATTTTTGCGAACAAACGCTTTTTAGAGCCTTTTCAGAACTTTTATGCAACATTTACACCTATTTACAAATATATTATTTTGTGATATTTATACAAATGTAATACAAACTTACATTAATCTTTAGGACGAATCCGCAATATGATATGTTAATCTATGATACATAATGTGCAATGAGAGGTTTACTGTGCAATGAGAATTACGAGTAAAAATGAGAATTATGTACGATAAGAATTATGTGCAATGTCTGTAGTGTGCACACGTAAAGATCAAGTAGCGACATACGTTAAGTGGAAGCTGGTAGATACGTACGCTGCACCGTGGCATGGCGGGTCATAAAGACCGTTTTACGGCCATTATAATATCTGTTGAAGTTTATGGACACGTAAACTGTGTTTGCCAGGATAATTCCGCACGCGCAATCGAAATTTTAACTGTTCCAAGTGCACGTCCCGACTTGTAGCACTCCTAACTCAATGAGGCTGCCGTTAATGTCTACGTTAAATTGGCCATTAACTCTACAAACTTAAATAATTACTCATGTTGTCGCCTTTTTTCTACCAAATTAACTTCCCGCCAAGGAGTTTTGCTACCATTAATCATAGTCTGCACACGAGATATGTTGTGGTTTTTGGTGCGAAATTTGGGCACCGTTGGTTCCCTAGTTCCAGGAAATGTGGTAGTTGGTATTGTTGTACGATAACTTCTTCTTCTCCTTCTTTTATCTGTTGCTCCAGGGGTTTTTCTGGTTCTAGGTCTACGATAAATAAAGAACGAAATTAGTTAACCATTTGCTAAGAATATGGAACTGCAAGGAATGGAAGAAGGGATAAAAAGTATGTTTTAGATATAGTAGTTGCAGGGGCGGACGCATTTCTTAAGCCACCTTTAGTTTCTGAGTTGTCTCTTACTTAAAATCGCCCCCCCCCCCCCACCCCCAATATGATCACCTAGATCCGCGCCTGAGTTGATGTCACCAGGCCCAGACCCGACTGTTCAGTGTGGATTGATTGTAGTCTATATAATTTAACAGGATAACTCTTAATTCAAAATTACTTCTAAGTAGGTATTTATCCAAGGGGATGAATATTGTACAATAGGTAAAAGAAGAACCATATTAGGTCCAAACGTAATGGACTACAATAAATCCTGAGAACAAAGAGCAATCATGAAGGCAATGCAGCCCTAACGCTGTAGCTGCAATACTTGCTAGGTAATAGACAATAGTCCAGAGGACAAAGCTTTTTTGATCGCAAGAGCACAAAGCAGCTCGACTGCATAGAAATCGGGACAGAGCGGCCGGGCATAGTAGATTTCCTCAATGCTCCTCATCCAGAAAACATGTTAACAAAAGTACATTCTACGCATCCGCTAAAAGTAAAACAACTGCTAGGGCGTTTCCTCGAGTCATCCCTTTGCTGCGGACCGTAATTCGAGAATTGACGACGAGAAGGCAGGAGACCACACCGAGCGGCCATCTTGTCCATCTAATAAAAATGCACAAAGGAGAGAAGAGGAGGGTGGACGGGGGCGGCGAGGGGCGCGCGGCCGAGAAGGCGAGAGCTGTTTTTCCATCCGTCGGAAAATCAAGATATCCTTGGCCCTGCGGCACGATCCGGCTCTGTTTCCAAGGCCTCCTAGGGTGGCCGACTTGGGTGCCTCTCGACTCGAGTGCAAAGGACCCTGAGGAAGACACGTCGTTCCGAAACAGTTGGGCTGTGTGGAAGTATCAATATAAGGGTCGTGGGCTGTACCCGCACTGAAGCGCCGGGTATTATTACGCATTGATTTTAGGTTAGAGGAGCCTTTTGAGGAAACTGGGGTCGTGGTCGGATGCTTTACTAAACTAATATTGGTTTGGATTTCCAGGCCTTTCGAGGAGAATTGGGCGATGGCTATTTCGGAAAGTGGGTGATTTGCTTATGGGGTTGTAAGCAATGATCATGGCCTCAACTGTATAATGGCATATACAGTGTGGTGCAAAAAGTCTTAAACCATGATTGGTTCCGGTAATATCAACGAAATTTTGTCAGGCTAGAATAGTTCTCATAAAAAAATAAGGAAAAATTTGGATTATTATTATTATTGGGGAATAATTTCATATTTCATTTTTGGGAAACTTATTGGGCTCATTGACCTGGTAGATGCTTCAGCTCTTCTTCACAGCGATCCAGAGCGAACCCATCAGCCTATCTGACCTCCTAATCAGATCTGACTGGCAGGGATATGGTGGTGTACACACTGTCTGCTCCCATTCTGGCATACAACAGCCGCACAAGCAGCAAGCACATACATAGCATGACCTTCTCTATGCTTTGCCGTGTGTTTGATCGATTTCTCTCTCTGCCTGCTCCCTGGGTGCATGCTGCTGCGGATGCTGGCACACACCATCCCCCGCGACGCCACCCCCAGCCGCCACCAGGGGCTGGGTGGCCTCGGTTACACCTCTTTCCCTTTCGGATGGAACACGACCTTCCCCCGTCCTCACCCCATCCCAGACCGGTCCCCAGCCTTCCCGCTCCATTTTCTGACAATCCAGGTCCGTGCGCCGCCATCGGAGTTAAACAGACAAATCCACATACGCCCAACGTGCTGCAGACAAACTGGAAATTCGGCGCAAAAGAAGGATACCTATTATTAAAAGGCATCCGAAGGTGTTGTGGATTCCTACAATACTTCTGTGTAAGAAATTGTCAACTTTTTCGTGAAATTTTCCAGAAAAAAAAATATATATATAAATGAAAATAAACATAAGAAAATGCTATACAACAAATCTGATATAGAACGAGACGACCAAATACTTTTGTATTTTCGAGATATATGAATGAAATTTTTGAATACTTATCATCAAAATTTAAGAATGACATTTAACCAGTTGTTAATCAGATAGACAGAACATTCAGTTTCATTGTGGAAAAAATAAATGTGAAATAAAAGCAATAATAATTCTGACAGAAAAAGATGTATCCTAGTACTTTCATTGAACTAAGTTCTCTATATGCATACAAGTGATGATTATCCACCTAAATACTATTTCTAAAGTTCAGTAAGTGCACCTACCAAATTACAGTATGTACAATATCTCGAAAAATCAAAAAAAAATTGAATGTAAAAAAATATTTTTGGTCCCACGACTGAATTCCACTCGGTATAATAGAAAGGACGAAGTAAACAATGTGGTTAATGGGTTTATTCTTGTACGAACGAACACATGAAGCCCCAAAGATACTGAAAAAGAGCTGCGACAGCGGAACATTTTAGCTGTATGTATGCCCCTGCTGATTTTCGTACAACTAACATTCCAGCTCGGCTCAACTCCAGAGCATCGTCTGTTGCCACAAGAGAGCAAAGTGGCTGTATGAGACGTCGGTCTCTGGTCTAATTATTGATTTTCCCCAACAAACCGTCGTCTCTTACTTCAAACTGGAGTTCGCAGAGCAGCAGAAGCGCCAGAGCTTGCTCTCGCCACCCCCGAGGGGCCTCGGGGGCGGCGGGTGGCAGGTGGCGTGTTGTGCCACCCCGCCCCGCCCGCGATCCCCAAGAATGTACGCGCGAGGAGACGTCATATAAAACAGGGGTGTCAGGTGTGTAGGCCCTTTTTTCCAATTTACTTTTATTCCTCGGCAAATCCCGGCCGATTGCCTCGCCGCCAGCCGCCAATAAATACCATTTGCATTAATTGTGCGGACGTGGGGTTAAATTCAGACGCGAGGAGGATACGCCCTGAGACATTTGCCCCTTTATACACTCGGATGAGGAAGTTCGGGGCTGCAATCCTCGGCTCACGTTCGCAAACTTTCCGCACTGGAAATTGATAAAAAGAAGTCGCTTGTCTTGCTTCCTCTCGCGCTCCATTTTGCGCCTTGGAGACGAGGTTGCTTCGGTTGCATTCCTCGAAGGATAAAAATCAATGTTTTAAGGGTATTCCTGAAACGAAGACATTTTTACCGAGAAAATAATGTTGTGTAACGTGTTTCTAAATTCATTGGCCCAATTTTACCCACTTACAATTCATTAATGAGCATTTTTTAGTGTTACAAGGCGATATCTCTTAAACCGTGTGGGAGCATTGAAGTGTTCATATTCCACATTTCGTCAAAATTTAAAAGAATAGGTTTCCAGGTATGAAAAACAACTGCATTTTCTCCCTTACAGGGCATTAGAAAGCGTAGAAAATTTAATTATGCATACTTTTATGTCAAAACAAAATGGATAATACAACTGAGCACTTGGCAACAATGCTGTTATTTTAGCCGCGCAGTTGCATGCTTTCGAGGTAAAGGTATATACATTAAGAATGCGTGTACTGAAGGAAATGGGTTTAATTGCAAACCAGCCAAAACTAGATTCTAATGATGAAAATATGGCACGACGATTTTTTTATGAATCCAACCTTGAAGGCCCGAATTACTAAGTGTTGATGGATGTTTAATATGAAAATGTACAATTATTTTAAGTACATTTTCACAGAATGTATTTCTTTCCTTAAAATACATATTTTTTTTTATTGAACGTAAGGAGGAGAATAAACATAAAAGCAGCGTATTAGTTATAGTCAAGAAATGTTCAATGTATGCAGATTTTGTACTTTCAAATTTCATTTTTTAAATTATTCATATTTTAGGATAAAATTTTGACATCTCAAAAGTTCAAAAATGGTTCAAGAGAAATCACCTTTGAAAAGACTCACTCTGTATATGTCATTGATTGTAGTTTGCAAATGTCCTCGTTCACTTTTGGGGACTAACCATAAAGCACGGCCCCGATTAATTAATGCGGGTGGTTTTAGTTAATGTGGAGTTAAATGCGTGTTTCATTTTAAATCCTACGTAATCAAATTCAAACAGTTCCACAGCTAATTAAAGTTAATAATTCATAAAATTTTCCCGATATGGTTGCCGTGCCATACAATTAGGGAATATAGTGGCGATTATTCTATGCGGTAAAGGTTCAACTTTGAGGGTTACAGTACATGGTTGTCCACCCAATGAAATTCGAGGGATGTATGACGGAAGCGTGACATCTCAGTAAAACGCAGGTTTAATTATGAATTATTATTTTTTTTAACGCTATTTCCTTTTATGGTAATACCGTTAATCCGAAGATTTTACAATTTCTTTTAGCTTTCCGAAAAAAAATTTTTGACAAGTCGTCAAAATAGATCTCCGTTGCATCAATAACTTCTTAATGTCAGGTGAAATATTTACCTGCGAATGGAATGGACAATGTCCAAACATTGATTTGAAAGATGAACATTTATTCCCATTTGGTTCAATGTGAGTAATCACGGTAGTCATCATGCCGATTTTTTTTTTCATTTTAAAATGTTTAAGGAAAATATTGTAAACCCGTTCGGTTGAGATGCCTACAATATCAACTTTCTCGCACACTTTGAATGGTAGGCCAGTCATTATGGTAGCATGGATTTTTTCAACGATTTGTTAAGTAGTGGCCGTTTGTGACAGTCCAGGGTGTTCACCAACATCAACGCCCATTTGGCCAGTTTTAAATGTATTAAACTACTTGAAAAGTATTTAATACGATGGAATTTTGAGGTTAAATCTCTAAAACCATTTTTGTATGTACACTCTTTCTTTGATTGCTTTGGTTATTATTTCGGATGCCAGTTCCTATTCTTTAGCTTGTTGGACTTTCAAATCTAATCCAGAGGGCTCTATGGATTCAGAGGTACGGACCTGTTTTGCGGCCGTAACTCGGTTGATAGGATGGCATGTGTGTACATGCGGGGATTATGGCACTCGTGTTTTTTGCACACCGGCCAATTTGCTGGAGCGGAGCGCCACAAACACACGGGGGCTGCAAATGTATGTACAGCCGTGCGGACTCGCCACTGGGGGTTGTAATTACAGTGGCGCGCTGAAAATTGGCCGCGGTCTTTGTATGTGTGGGAGTGTATGTATAGGGCTGTTTAACATTGTGTGGGTGCGATTAGAGCATGTATTAGTGTGTATGGAGTATGTATGTGGGGGTGTCGGACGTGCATGTACGCGTTTGGGGTATACATGTGTGTGTTTGCAGCATACATGTGTATGTTTGCAGTATATATGTGTGTGTTTGGAGTACATATATGTTTTTGAATGTTTGGAATATGTATGTGTGTTTAGAGTATGTATGTGTGTTTAGAATATGTATGTGAGTATGCGCACGTGTATGTGTGCATTTATAAGTGCGTTGATTCGTTCCTGCCGTCCTCGGCGTCCGGCAGGTCGGATTTGGTGGCCATTTGCCCGGATCGAAATGGCAAGCGTTACTAGCACAGTTTTGAGTATGGCCAAGTCTTTGAGGTGGTTTTGTACAAGGAGGCAATTGCGCAAAGGGAACTTGTTTGAAAGATGTAGTTCGGAAGGGTTTCGTCAAGGGGAGAACGCGCTGGGAGCCGGTTAGTTAGCAATACCTGTACGTTCTGCGCCTTGGAATAAATCGCCGCCGGATGGATACATACACAAAATCAATACCCACTTATGTGTTGCACCCAACCCGCCGAGTTTGCTCACTCTCAGCCGTTCATCCCATGCCGACTTCGATCAAGTAACGACGAAATCTCGACAGAAGTTTCCGGCACGTTGAAGTCTTTGGGGAGTTCCTCCGCTGCCCCGGAATCAATAAACTCCTTCGCTTTGTCGGCTTCACGGGTTGGTTATGATATAATCATAAGTTACGATGGAATCATAAGTTACGATGGAATCATGGGTTACGATGGAATCATGGGTTACGATGCAATCATGATTTACGACGGAATCAAGGATTACGACAGAATCATGGGTTATGACAGAATAAAGGATTACGACAGGATCATGGGTAATGGCAAGATCATGGACAGAGTCATGGATTACGACCGAAGAAGTATTGGTTAGGATAATTATAATTTACAAATGAATACATCAAACAAAATAAAATCACTATATGAAACTACATATTATTCTATTTTTCTGTACATGAGAATTCCTTTGATTGTAAGAGAGAAAAAGTGTGGGAGATGGTGGTCGGTTGAAACAACAGTTTCGCTGGAGGTTTAATTTTCACCAAAATGTTCCCTCTGTGCTCCCCCTAGTCTAATACAGCGCAATCCCTAATATTAACATTGCATCCGCTCAACATTATAGTGCTTGTTGCCTCAATCAACAGTTCCACTATAAGCGATTCAGCTATTCGTAAGCGGCGGCCGGGGTTAGCAAAATTCCCAGCGAAAGCCTTTAATTAGTTCCACCAGCCCGAAAATCAAATAATGGAAGACGAAAGTGTACAAACAGCCCTCTTGGAGAATCCTCGCGGCCCGCCGGCGCGGGTGCACGGCTTCGGGATGGCGGAGGAGTTAGGAAACAAAAGCCGAGACACGACCCTCCTTCTGGGGGAAGATTAGATCCGACGGAATCCACTAAATTGTCCGCAGATGCGAATATCGGAAAGAAGAAAAGCCGACAACGCGAGAGGTGAGGAAGAGGGTTGAATAAACGCCGCTGCTTGCTCGTCACGACGAAACTACCTCTTCTCCATTCGCCTCCGGTCGCATCAGTCAGACTTGGACCCTTATCGGAATAAGGCCACCCGACAGTTTTACTCTCGAGTCGCTGCCACGGAGGCGCAGAAGCCTCCACGAGAACTCGGGGCGCGTGCAACCCTCAAACAAGTAGTGCAAACCTCTAAACACGTCGTGAAACTCTCCAAAGACGTAGCGTGAAAATACAGACAGGTCGCGTGAACCTCCAAACGTGCTACGTAAAGAGTTTAAAAACGTCGTGTTAACGTCCAAACACGTTGTTCAAGACAGTAAATACGTTCGGAAAATCTACAAAACACGTTGTTCAAAACAGTAAATACGTTCGGAAAATTTACAAAACACGTTGAGTAAACCTACAAACACTTTGGGTAAACTTACAAACACGTTGGGTAAACTTACAAATACGTTGGGTAAACTTACAAATATGTTGGGAAAACTTACAAATACGTTGGGTAAACTTATAAATACGTTGGGTAAACTTACAAATACGTTGGGTAAACCTTTCAAACATGTTGGGTAAACCAACAAACAGGTCGAGTAAACCTATAAAACACGATGGGTAAACGTCCAAATGTGTGAGGAAATGTTCAACCACATTGGGTAAACCTCCAAACTCGCTGGGAAACGCTCAGATACGCCGTATTACCGTAAAAACAATTAGTGTATGGTAGTTTGATAGTTGATAGTTTGACGAATGACGTGTGCTATTAAGATTGAAGTTGAAAACATTAATATAATGTGTGTAATAAAATTATGAATGACATCGGTGTTTCAGTTGGTTTATGTGTAATTTCGAACAGTACGTGAAGAGCTGAATAGGTGAACAGATTGAATAGATGCAGGGATCCAGGACATTAGGTCGGACAACAGGTCCTTGTTGTGTAGAAGTACACAGAGACATAAATTCATTTGGGAATAAAAAAGTTATGAGCAATTTCGAGAGCAAAATTGTTCTATGCGGACAATAAGGGAGCAACTGGGGAGACCTGTGGGATGCGAATGGTAGCAGACTGTTTCGCAGTTCGAATCGGAGGCAGGTGGACGAGGAGCGGCGCAAGCGGATGAACCAAAAGCGACGTACGAAATCCAGAACGGGGGAAGCAGTGCATGTGCATAATAACGAGATGGTGGAGAGGATGGCGCAGAAAAGCGCATGGGACTCGTACGTGGATTTGCGCGGTGAAGCCTCCACGCTCTCGCAAAACATGGATAGACAAACGACAATCGGCTCGTAAAATCGCAGTTAGCCGAAG
The DNA here is from genome assembly GCA_033557875.1 of Quadriops clusia. Lineage (NCBI taxonomy): Eukaryota > Metazoa > Arthropoda > Insecta > Coleoptera > Hydrophilidae > Quadriops > Quadriops clusia. The sequence continues at coordinate 11,690 of JAWQRP010000538.1, forward strand.
GAATCGGCGGATTCCATGGTGGAGCGTTTGTTCGGATAGTTGTTTACTCGGATCGCTGTTTACTCGAATCGGTCTTTACTCGGATTGCAGTTTACTTGGATCACAATTTATAGAACCGCAAATGGTGCGCATTTCTCTTAGTTGCTTGATGTGCTAACAGGATTTTTATTCACTGCGGGGATATTCACGCATAATTTTATCAAGTGAACTCTGTCGATCAAGTGAAATCTGCTGATCAAGTGAACTCTGTCGATTAAGTGAACTCTAATGTTGATCAAGTGAATTCCGTTAATCAAGTAAATTCTGTTGATCAAGTGAATTCTGTTGATCAAGTGAACTGTGTTGATCAAGCGTAAACTTCATGCTGAAGGAGTGAACTCCTTGTTCACCAACTGAACTTTGTCGATGAAGTGACCTCTCTCGATGTAGTAAAGTCCGCTACTTGGGAATGTTTTCTTTATTCACACAGAGACTAAGTTTTACTCAACACAAACGAGTTCAACTTAACACAAACGAGTTCAATTCAACACTAAGGATGTTAACTCAACACTAGGGATTTTAACCCATCGCTAAAGATTTTAGCCCAGGACTAAAGATTTGAACTTAGACCTAAGGATTTGAACTCAGATTTATACACCAACCACCGCCGTGGCTTTTGCAATCTGCTTTGTTCTTCGGCTCGGTGCGCCATAGGCAACTCGTGTTGCGGATCCCCGGCGAATCGGAAAGATAAGCCAACTTCGTGTTTAACACATAATAATCATGATGGCGACGGATTGCGCCTATTAGTAAGCAGCGAAACGATTCGAGAGGTGAGCTGTGAGTGTGTTTGGGTAGTCAGCCGGCGGTCGTTAGTACACCAGGAACAACAACACTAGACGGGTCGTGTAACGCGCTCGTTTGCGTTTTGTTTTCTCAGTCGGTGTCGCGCACCATAAGGTGATGCACCGTTGGCGGGTGCGCTGAGCGCCGAAACTGCCCCCTTTTAACGCTCGACCCTTCCCAACCAAAAGGCCATCTCGTTTAGAATGCCTGTGTAACACGTGCTGCTGCTGAGCACGCCAAGTTTAAGAAACTAATCAATAATAATCAAGTTGGCTCGGAACGTGGGTCGGACGTGTTGTGATATCGCCATTCGCATTCGTTGTGACTGTGCTACGCTCTTTCTAACTGGATGGATTATATTACGCTCGTTCTCCTGCTTACAGCGACCTTTTTTCACGACGAAAGTGCCATTTTTTATATTATTTTGTGATTGGAGTGGTGATCCGGATGGTGCGGTGCTAATCTTCTGGAGGGTGACGTCCCGAAGTGACGTACGTGCATGTGTGGTGTGTCACAATTGACGACGCTCCGGGCACCCACCGGGATACCGCAACGAGAAGATAGGGTTTTGTGCGTTTGTGCGGCCGCCAGTGCTAAGTGGACTCCTTCTAAGTACTCACAAGGATCTTCTTGCGATTGTTACCCACCGGCGACCATTAACACTGGATACCAAGAAAGTCTGTCATGCCATGGCTGTACTTAGACCTCGTTTTGGTGAGTTCTTTGAACCGGTTTTATTCGCATGAGAATTTCTTGCGTTTTGTAGTCGCACGACGGCGCGGTGAACGTTTGTTCCGTACCATCAATGGGCGACCGTGCTGTTAAATTAAGCCTGCACCACCGATCTTACTGAAAAAACCTTAGGGGTCGCACTTTAATTCTACTGAAGTACTTTCTGTATAATACCCTTACTACATAATACTTTAGTATACATTTGTATGCAAATACTTTTGTATACTAATACTTTGTATATTAATACTTTTGTATTCATTTTTGCCCAAATACTTTCGCATTCATTTTTATAGAATAACTTTTGTACTATTCCTTTGGTATGAATCCTTCCGATTACTACAGATTTGAAAATTAGACTTGCCATTAAAACGGGTAGTAAACGTGTGCCAAGCAAGCACAATAATCCACGAAAACAAGACAATTCCAATACTAGTTACTCGCAGAGGCACAGAACGACTGTTATATGCGATCTAAAATTAGAAATCCCGACGCCCACAGGTTTAACAATGATGACATATGCTCCAAAAGCATCTTCCTCGACATCTGCCGGGTATTTTTACGCATCAAATTCAGTGAATCTAAAATTAAGTAAACATGGTGGAGGCTTCCGCGTGGATACCATACCTGATCTAAACGTTCGGAGAGTATTCTTCAAAATCCTGTAATGCGAACTTGACCGTAATCAGGAGGGTTTGAAGCTCGAAACTCCACTTGGCTCATCGGCCCTCACAACAATGCTAGAGAAGTCGAGAACCCAAGCCAGCGTGGCATCTACCGGCCTGCCAAGTTCGCCTCCACAGTATCAAGAACATTCCGGTGTCGACTTGTTGGGAACAGTGAGTAAAGCACGGGGGTCGGGGGGTCAGGATTGCCCTCTGACCCTTATTATACATCTTCTGGCGGCCGCAGAGACTACAGAAATCAATACTTCGGTTGGCAAGCAGCGAGCAAATGCGCTCCGTTGTGTTGTAATGTTTCACGAAGAACGGCAATATATGTGCAAAGAGTGTAGTAGATAGAGAGAACTCGCGGAGGCGAGTAAGCTCTCAAAGTGCTACGGACCAACGTGCAAACATTGGCACGCAATCTGACAAAATCCTGTGTCCTGGCGGCAATCAGCTTTCCTCTTTGCACCTCTAAGGCCGCTGGACGCCGCCACCGGTTCTTGCTGGTGCTACTGTGCAGGCTGGCATCTTCCTATCGCATCACATCTTCACTTGAAGTCTTCTGTTCATTACCAATGCCAAAGTGGTTTATTTCACATTGTTACCTTCATTTCTACATACATTATTTTGATTTGTTTCTACCATGTTTGGATTTATTTTTACATCATTTTCATTTATTTCTACTTCATTTTTCGTATTAACAATACCGCCATGAAATACATGGGTAATAACATAATAAAATTGAATCTAGAGGGCATCGAAGGCAACCCGCAACCTCCCAGAAGTAACGTCATAGACATCTGAACCCCCTGAATAGCATAATACAATGAATCACCGCCGCGATCCGAATTATTATTACCAAATAAATGCTTTATGGCGAGAGGGTGAGCTCCCCTCGAATTCCGCGCTCTAGTTCCGTACACTCGACCAAAATTAAGTGAATAACAAAGGGCCGACCTGGTGTTGACGACCTTTCCTCCAGCTAACAAGTTTTTGGGTTGGGCAACTACTAGCTAGTAACTGGATCAAACTACCGGGATAACTCTCAAGATGGAACCAAAAGTTCGATTGGAATCTGACGACCAACCGAGTTGACTAGCAGTTATTCGACTTCATTATGATAAAGATGATATTATTAACAGGGTAGCTGATGCGATCATCGGTAACACTATAATAGATGATATGATAATGGTTGATATGAAAATGGATGATTTTATAATAGGTGATTTGATAATAGGAGATATGATGGTACGACAATAGGCGTCATTATTATTGTGATACATTCAAAGACACAGTAATGAAGCCAATGGAATCAATTCGATTGGCCACCCCCTAACCGCGGAAAATACGTTCCTGAAACGCAGAGCGGAGCCTAAAATTGTTGGTAGATGTTTGCCGCCACATTTATTCCGCCCCCATTTCATCGTTTAAACACCCTTACGCGCCTTCCCTTATGCTCTCTTTTCGCTTTCGCGGCTCTCCCGCAACTTCGTCGTCTCGCTCGGAAGGGATCCTCTAAGTATATTTATTAGTAACTCAATTGTAGTAACGATCATTGCAAGCGAATTTCTCTTATCGTCCCTTTTATGAACCAAATCTGACTGATCCTCAAAGTCACGAAAGGACTCTATCTTGTTATGTACGTACAATGATCTGATCTAATTTTTCTGCCTTATATACCTATTTTTTTATATCTGGTAGATAGAGTTTAAAGTTTACTGTTTTAATTTTTTTGAGGGATTAGAGGCTTCTTGGAGACGAACGGTTAAGGGTTAAATCGAACCAATCCGCCTCCGACCTTGGCCATTCCATCCTTGCGTAGCTGGAACTCCGCGCTCTTGGGGCACTTGATGCGGGAAGAGGAGACTGACTGGTGCGGCGTGTGCTGCTCGGTTGTTGTCCTTTTCCCTCGCTCGCGCTTGTATCCGGATCCGGCCACTAGAGACGTAATGCGCCTGTGATCCACTTATCTTTTGTCGCCTTTACCGGTTGAGACGGAGAAGCTCCGAGGCACGACACGGGCCCAACTCACATGTTCTCCGCTCAGCAAGACGTCCGATTGAGCCGCTTTATGTTTGCACGATGGTCTGTACACCGCGATCGGTAGGCAGAGGTCTTGCGATGAGCAGAAGCAGGAGACTTCTTTCCTCCTTTATCTGATGGGGAACCTTGCGTCCCTTGTAGACTGAGGACCTTGAATTGGAATGAGTCGGATCGGAATGGATTGGACTGCACGTGTGGAAAGCTTTAATGGTCGTCATAAAAAGGTCCCCTTGGTCCATTTTTGTTTTTAATCAATTTCGTCCTTCGAGGCTCATCATCAATCCTGACACCTGCAGGAATGAATTTTCTTTAATTGGTCTGTATCGACTGCAAATTCTTCCAAACTGACTGCCACTTTGCCCCTAATTGAAACTTTACCCATAATTAGAGATTTCTTAACATCTCCATACTTTTCCTGTCTGTACAGTCGGGAAGTTTTGCTGCACAGTGTATATTATAAAAAATCCCTGACTGTACATCTCATAAGATGTCCATACGTCTCAAAAAAGGTCCATAGATCGCATAACTCAAACTCAAAAGATTGTTGTTCATTCTGCATGCAGCTAAAATACATGTCCTTACAACATTGTCCCTTTGCGTAGGCGAGAAATACAGGCAAACGATCGCCATCTGACATTACAGCGTCCACATGAGGCTTTCATCCCATAACGCGGCCTGATGGCAGCAATACTCTGGGAATGAATGGCAGTAAAACCCCAACTCGATAGGCGGCGTCGTAAACTGCATATTTCGTTTACGCGACACCTACAGCGAATGCCCGGCATCACCACAGCAGCCATTTAGAATGCCTGGCCGACGTTGATCCGCGTGAAATCGGGAATTTGTCTCGTGCTCTCTTGGCCAGAGCTGTACCCTAACGCCGGGCGTAGCACACGGCATTATCGGTGCGCACAAGTGAGAAGAGATTCTCCCAGGGTTCAAATGCCCATTCCCTCCCAACCCCGGCCACCCGCGACCTGCTGGCTGGCAGCACCCCGACGAAGCCTTTCATGGCCGCCTTTCTGAATACGCCACTGGCTACAAATAAGGCATTAACAAGATACCGAAAAAGAAGAGTGCGTCAGTGTTGTTCCTATTAATAGAAGTACACAGTCTCATTGGAGAAGTGGTGGCCAGGCAACTGAGTTGATTGGGTGATCTTTCCTAATGTAGTCTTGGTCCCAATTATGATCCAGTTGGGCTACAATTATTTGATGAATGGCTCATTGAGATGTGGTCGACTAAATAATATCAACTAAATAATAATGCTAATAATAATATTGTTTACGACATCCAAATAAGTATGCTTAGTATTACTTATTCTTTACACAAAAACAGAGAAATTTTATTTATTTAATAGTTATTTAAGTCTTATTTAAAACGCCTACATTGATTCACCCTCAATAATACTTAAAAGTCCGGTCGTTTTATTCATGTCGCAGGGTTGATTTTTACATCTTTTTTATATCACTTTTACTGTTCGATTTCACCCTTATTTCGAAGTAGACAGGCGTATTTTGGCGAGACCTGCGGTAATTAATGAGAGTACCAATAAGTACTGTAGAAAATTTTATTTCTTTTGCAAATCATTACTGTTTAAAACTCTCTTCCCACATTTTGTAAAAGTGGCGGCGATTTTAAAGTAAATTATATATGAAATCAAGTGTCAGTATACATAAACCGCGTTGTACGTCTGTCAGTGTGTATGACAGTCGGTGTATTTGTAACGAAAACTTGTAGCGCCCCAGGTGTTACATAACTGAACTGGTAATACAATTAAACATCGTCATACGTCTGTCACTTTGTGCGTGTGTTAAAAAAACGGCAAACAGATTACATTAACCTATTCTCTCATTTTTCGAATGCATTCACAATTTGGGTAAGCACCTGTCAACAAAGGTTTCATTAAACCACCAACGCCTGCGAACACCTTGAGTGCATATTTACCAAAATGCTAGGCAAAGGTTAACTTAACAGGTTCATTAGCAAAAATTGCCGCGTTTCCCGTCACGCCGCGTCGCCTTTAATCAAGAGCGGAGCAATGGGGATGCCTCCGAGGGGTTGATTCCTTTAAGGACTCTAACTAAGGGCGCGCAGCGGCGAAGGCACGACGTTGACAAGATTACGGCCTTCCTCCCCAGGAATTATTTTCGGATGCCTTGTAAAAGCGCCAACTAAAAATAAAGCAGGCCGTAGAAGTGCGTGTCAGCGTCCCATTTTCCGGGTTTTCCTGCTTCCTACTCTCCACACTCGCAATGGTGGCTCATGCACGCGTTCATTGTTGCCACCCGCCCCCCCGACAATCGATAGGGCCCGTCGCCTCTGTGAAACGCAGATCTCGTCGAGGAAATCCGCACCAGAATGTTCATGGAGGAAAACTGAGGGAAATTTATTTTATTCTAGTATGTATGTACAAACAGTTCTCCAAAGTTTGGGACCTTTATAGTTGCGGACAAATGACTTTTGTTTTTAGACTTGTAAATGTTGCAACAAGTGACAACATCATGTTCATTATTATTGTAAAACCATTTCCATGAATTGGAAAACAATTCACAATTTTCATGAATAAGGTTTCACTAATGGGTAGACCATTAAAAGATATTTTACAATTAAAAATGGGTTCGTGGCAACTGGTTTCTGATCAGTAGGTACTCTGATCCTTTTGCGCAGTGCGCTTTCCTGTACATTTAAGTAGCCGTTCTGCCGTTTCATTTTTTATTTTTATACGATGTTTATGGGAGAGAACAAACGAGGAGCTCGGATGGTGTAAACGAGGCTCGTTCCGCCTCCCTTGTTCCAAAAATAACCGCCACCATATCTCGTGTGGGTTCTGTCGCCGGTCCCGATGATATCGATCGATCGCAGTAGGTTATGTCAGCCAGTCAGCTTGCTCTCGTACATACACAACCCCCCTCGGGCCACAAGGAGCATTTTACTTATACTACTTAGGAACTCTATTTGCGTGAAGGTTGATGGATGAGGAGGGTTAGGCACGAGGGGCGAGAATTACGCCGCGCTTTCAATTTTGCGTCGTCTGGAATTCTGGGGGATGACGGACGGATAAAGAAGTTCTGAGGGGATTTCGAGTTTGCTCTCGCGCTTGGGATAATGTGCGCGCATATACGATTTTGATTTATAACTTCGATTTATACGTTCATTTTTTATTTTTATATTTATATATATTTTTATTCTAAATATTTTTATTATTTCTATATATTTTTATTATTTTTATATACTTTCATAATGTATTTTTATATATTTTTGTATATTTATATCTATATTTTTGTATACTTACATATTTTTATGAACTAATTTAAATATGAATTTTTGTCAGTTCACATACGTAGTTATCGATTTAAACAATCAGCTAATCACCGCAAAAAGAATACAAACAACATAAATGGTTTTATATTAATTACAAATCCCAGAAAAGAATGGTACATACGGATATATTGGCTTCTAATAAGGGCAGACCTACACTAAACGAGTTTCATTGCCCCGACGCCCCTGTCAATGAGGTATCAATGCGTTGAATGTTGTGTGAGTGTGTGCAACCCTTACACGTATGACGTCACCTACCCTACAGGGAGATCGTGTTAAATCTCGCGTGACGATGTGTGCCGTGTCAACATTGATCGAGCGGGCGGCGGCGGCCGCCAGTGCTTCGAGGGTGGCTTTTACGCCACCGATCTGACCGACCAAAGCCCGAGCCGCCCCCGCAATTACGGGTGACGGCAGATGGAGCCACTGTAAATTGAAAAAGTTCCATCTTGTGCACTGACTTTATCCTGCTGCGCCACCCCTTTACAGCCAATGGCGGCCCTTCCTTCTAAACTCGCATGTGGTTTTTAAAACGTCCTTCTCTCTTGCATTTATGTTCTTTTGCATACAACTAGTCGTCTCGTTCTTACAAACCCCTTACGCTCACGCCTAGATTCTGTGTGCGTACGGTGTTACGTACTCAATTTATGTTTATTTCCTTTTCGTTTATTTCCGTTTCTTCTGTTTAACGTCGTAATTACTCCTCAAGTATTGGGGCCACATTTCTTCACAAATCACAGTTTACCCCTTCTGCAGTATTTGTATACCAAGAATATTCTTGCTATATCAAGAATATTCTTGGCCCAGAAGTCCCAGACCCCAAAGATTCAACTCATGAAGCAACCCTCCGAGCAACCATCTCGCTTATAACACAAGGGGTGGGAAGACAACTTACGTAGGGGATGAAGGGTGCTGTATTGGCCTTTCCAGTCACCAACATAAGGAGTTGTCTACGTGCGTCTTGAGGAAGCGAAGTGGAATACGTACCTAAGCCGACTTCGAGTGCACAAAGGCCTTGCGCCCGATCCCGCCGCCACCGGCGCCGCTGCGAAACCGGAAGTGGCGGCAACTTTACCCTTTGCCCGCGCCCTTGGGACTCTGTGGCCTTGTTGCGTCGCTCGTGCAACTTTAATCACGGATTGGATTGGGACTGTAATAATTAAATAATCAATAAGTAGATGTGGGATTTTCATAGTCTTATCGTTTTGAGAATGGTGGCCTGGATAATATGCCATTTATATAACTTAGTTAAACCACTTTGCCTTTTGTGTAACTACTTCCTCTATCCGAAAGTAATTACTACAGTTCTATACATTATAAGTAATATAATGGGTGTGGTATAATGAGCGCACAAAAGTAATATATACTATCTTTTTGATGCTGTATAATATTTCGCAAATCTGACAAACTTTCTATTCCTTTTTTTGTAAAATGAAAGAAGAAAAGAGTGAATGAAGAAATGTCCCGTAGATGAAAGAAAATATTTACCTACTTAACTATTCGACTTTTTTCTTGTGAGTCGCACTATGACGTATTGTATTGTCATGCTGCAGAATAACACGTTTTCGATTAATTAACCTTGAACGCCTTTAATCAAAGCTATGTTTAGTCTATCAAGTTGAGAACTATAATATTCAGAACTTATGGTTTCATTAGTATTAGAGTAAGGAAAGCTATCGTCTTTGTTTTTTTTTTATGTCGATAGAATCCAATTTCCACAACTACTTAGTAGTAATTTATTGAAAAAGGATGTCTATCTAAGCTGAGCAAAAATCCTCAGCAGTTATACATGATATAATTTCACAAAGAAAGCAAAATACTTGCACTTTACCTCTTCACAATATCTGAGGACTGTAAAATAGACTAATAATAATAATACTAATATAACAATGAATTCTAATAAAATGGTGCTGTTAAAATGATTCTGATGGCTGAATAAGAGACTCCCGCTTCCGGTAGCCTTTGAATTAATAAAGCTCGAACGTACGTGTCGCAGCTGCACCAGCCCAACTCCAGACTCTGCCCATAATCCGCATCCTGCACCACAGGGCGGGTTAAGGACCACGCCCTATTTAACCCGCTAAATTCTGAATTCCAAACTGATGCGTATTTACAATACAGTCGGATTGCACCGGATGATACGAAAGTAGGTGGTGGGGGTGTTTGTGCGGCAGCGGCAGCCACCCCCTGCCGCCTATTACCACCCGTCCCTTCGGGTGCCCGAGTCCGCCGCCGCCACCGAAGTGCCCTACTGATGTACAGCCATCAGCTCTTTAAATGCAACAGTTTTTTTTAAATGTAACAAACCAAAAATTTGAAATGAAATGTTATTATATTCAGATGCTCCAGTGGTAAATGTAGGTCATTGTTGGAGAGCGAACCCTTTGCGGACGTATCCGTGATGGCCGATGCGATCCACCATAATGGATAAACCCTGGAGGGAAGTCCCAAAAGAATATACAAAACCCTCAGTTCCTGGGATTAATCAAATTTCGAAACTCATTGACGTTAAGCCTGTGGTAGTTCAATATTCTGTTTTTTTTCTGACAGCTTCCTTTACTAGTAAGTGGTAGATCACAAGATGTGATCTGCTTACTGCTGTCTATTCCAAGGGAACTCATTAAAGAGATTCCAGGAAAACTTCCTTGAGCATCGTTCCATGTCCGCAAGCAAACCCTAAATGAATGAGGGTGAATGTTGGCCACCGGAGTCAAGGGGTGCCTGTCGGTAGTCCTATTCCCAATGAGGGGTTGATATTTAGGGATCGCCAATCGAATTAAGGGCGCGAATAATTAGGGTTGCTGTTTCTGGATTGTGCCATCCGAAGCTGTGTCATCCCAAGTTGTGTCATCCCTAGTTGTGTCATCCCAAGTTGTGTCATCCCAAGCTGTGTCATCCGAAGCTGTGTCATCCCAAGCTGTGTGATCCTAAACTGTATCATCCCAACCAGCCAACCCACGCTATGTCATCCCAAGCTTTCCCATCACCATACCAACACAGTTTGCTATGCCACCCTAGATTTTTAAAAGGACTAGTATTGCATCACGTGCCCGTGTTGTTCTTGCGCGACTTTTTATGCCCCCGCCCCGTTATTTTTCCGCATCTCGATTGCAGCAGCGGAAGGCCTTGTTGGCGAAATGAGAAAAAAAGTAATCTTCATAAAACAGAGAAATTGGGTAATATCTCCCGAACGCGGCGCTCCTATCCGTACGTATTTCAATTTAATAATTCAGGGCAGATTCTTTCATTTCCATGGGATTTTGTATTGAGCTTGCGGAGGCATCACTTCTGGAACGTGACTGCTCCACTTTCGCCCCTTGTTGCTCGATCTTGATGTATCTTTGAATTTTGAATAACGCCGGATTGCCCTACATAACCTAGTAGGTACGTATGACAAGACCCAAAAATGTTGTCCTTACACTGTGCAATAAGAAATAATGAATAAATAATGTAATAGTTAAAAATATTTATTAAAGTAATAATTGCAACAATAAATTGTGTTCGTTGAAATGGCCCTCTGGTGCAAATCGTATAAATGATCCCGTTTTTACTCGACACTAAACGGGACGTGCAGAGAGCATTTTTTCCACTTTGATGTTAGTTGGGACCCAGCAACAAGGTGGCGCGACTTCAGGGCTCGTGCACCGACTTCCTGAGGATGGAGAGGGACAGCCGATCGGGATAAACGGCACACGGTTTAATCTCTCCCGTTCTAGTCGAGGCCAACTTTGTTGGAGATGAATGTGCCTGTGAATGTGGATGTTGTTATCGATCTCCATCCCGGTTTTCGGTCTGCCTGAGAGTAGTTCTCTGGTGGTGTAGCGGTGGCGAGGAATCCTCGCCTCTATTTTCGTTCCGAATGGTGCTCACGTGAATGTCACAGAGCACGCCGCCCGCCGCCATTAGGCACTTTCACAGCCTCAACGTTTTCAGTTTCTACTTGCTTTTGGCACATCGCCGACCACCACAGAACCTAGCCTAAAGCCGCTTTATTAGCAGGCCCTAATTTGGGAACCATTAAGTTTAATGCAAGAATAGAATACAAAACAATAAAATTGCTTCATTATATACCTGTAACCATATGATATGTACCTAAATGATGTAATTATGTACTTGTAATTTATACATTTAACTTACCATTGACATTGAAAGCTATCATGATGGATTCGGAGAAAACCGAGATATATGACTAACTAACAGGGCAGAGTTGGGCATAATATGCCGAATGTTGTATGCATTGAACACATCCAAGCGAACGTGTGAGGATAATCCAGCCCAGATTCGCAAGCCTGCAAAGCGTTTTTTGCCCCATCCACGCCCTCTCCTCTCTAAAAAAACAAGCGAGACACCTCTCGGTGCTCTTTTTTCCGGGTCGCTCGGGTCAGACCGGTGAATGTTCAAATGTAAATTTTTCGCACGCCATGTTTTATTCCACGGTTGCAGCATGCGGGGGGCGGCGGGCAGGAAACAAGCAGCAGCTTGGTCGCTTTAGTAGGCAGATCAATAACATCCATCTCCATCCGACAAAGTTGGGGGCGGCTGGTGCGAAAAGGAAAGGTTAACCAGCCAACTCGCCGCGTGTCGGATTCATCAACTTGTCGCCGCTGCCGCCTCCAGTGCCCTTCCGTCTAGGCCGACCATGAAAGTCCCAGCTAAAACCTACCGTCTGTCCTTGCAGATCCTTAATATCCACCCTACTCCACAATACGAGTCTATAAGTAAAAATTTTCTGGTACCAACTTCTTTTACTCATACATACCAGTCAGCACCTTGAACAGCAAACATGCCTCTATTAGCTAACATAAGCAGCTTTCATTCGTGAAATATGAGACCTGCGATTTCCAGAACTGATCACCACACTTGTTAGTTACTGGTAGATTGTTCGATGTGGTACTGTATCACATACACCACGCAAACTGAGCCGTGATGGCGTTTTAATGGCACAGAATAGAGCATAAGCAAAAGTAAGTAGCGCAGCGCGGGCTTTCCATAATTATTTATTTATTACAATTCTATCGGTAATTCGAATTACAAGTACTTGACCGGGTCGTCGACCTTTACGTGTTCAAATTGAAAAGTGTGTCAGATTGAAGAAAGTTAGCCTGACTGTTTACCTTATTCCTCTCCTCGGTTGGGTTGCACGCGCATTGTCGATAATATAGGTACTTCTATCGCAACCATTTTTTGATTATATTTTATTACATATGTACACCATTTTCATTTTTTAATTAGTTATGCCTCTTTTATTTTGTTACTGTTAATTTTATTAACCCTTTTGTACTAATGTTTTTCTTTTTTCGCTCTTTTGTAGGAGAGTCGAACAATGACGGTGCGTGGTGATAAGTAGGAGATTTAAAAAAAATAAACGAAAGTATGCAGAATGTAATTTGATCTTTTGTGGTGGACGTGATGAATCAAAACCAAGCCACTGCAAGTTAAGCCCTTAATACAGTACAGTACTGATAGGCACACAGAAACCAAAATTAATATCATATCTCTAAAAGTGATGTTGTAAAACAGACGTCTTAAGAGTGATGTTCTAAAACTGATGGCCTAAAATTGATGCCATAAAACTGATGTCCTAAACGTGACGTCCTAAACGTGATGTCTTAAAAGTGATATCTTAAAACTGATATCTTGAAAGTAGTACCCCAAAAGTGACGTTTTAAAAGTGACATCCTAAAAGTGATGTCCAAAAAGTGATGTCCCAAAAGTGATGTTCAAAAAGTGATGCCCGAGAATAAAAAGTGGCATCGAATGCTAAAGAAGATATCGTAGCACCAAAACGTGGTACCCCAGTGAAAGCAGATATCCTAATGCCACAGATAGGTCGTTTCTCGAAACGTCCCAAATGCCATAACTAGTAGATTGTCTGGTATGACATCATCATCAGCGTTGTGTTGTCTGGTTGCAGGGGGCGCTGGGGTGAAGATGGAACATTTCCAGGCTGCGCTCGACCCCAGGAAACAGGAACTGTTGGAGGCCCGTTTCTTGGGCGCTAGGGTGAGTCTTCTTATTCACTTCTCACTTAACACCCAGTAGTTTAATTCTATCAGTTAAATAACCATCCACTTTGTACGTACATCTATAGTAGGTATCAAATAATTCACATTAGTGCTAAATAATTTTCTTTTGACTATAGTACATTTCTCTCTTAATCAATTAAAAACAAAGTAGTTACTTCAACCAAACCTTTGAACGATTTTCACCTAAATAAATGATACGTTAGTTCGTGCAGTTAACTCGGGGAAAGGCCGAAAAGTCGATGAGGTCACGGTGAATCCACTGTTGAATTGCGGAGTTTAAACAAGTCTATTCCCTGTTCAGGTGGTTATTTGTTAGGCATTAGCGTGACACGTCCTCATTTCGAAGTCGTGACGTGGACTCAGCATGGCCGCCTCTGAACCCCTCACGAACTGCTAGGACAAGAGCTACAAACGGATCGAGTCACTTGCGACCGGGTATCAAAGAAAGCATTCCAGTGGGCGATGGCCGGCTTGATATTTATAAATATTTGTGGCGGACAACAGTCCAGTGGGTTTTGTTTACACCCGGCGAGATTAGATCGGTGAACTCACTCCTTTCTGAAGTTTAGCTTTCTTATGTTCAGCTTTCTGAAGTTTAGCTTTCTTATGTTCAGCTTCCTGAAGTTTAGCTTTCTAACGTTCAGATTCCTGAAGTTTAACTTTCTGACGTTCAACTTTATGAAAATTACCTTTCTGAAATTCAATTTTTTAAAGTTAAGTATTATGAAGTTGCATTGTTCTGATGTCGGCTGGTTGGTCTAATGACTATGTAGGAAAAGATAACGAAGAAGATGTTTATAGAACATTTTGCGAACGATCTGCGAATTTCGTGCTGCCGTTGTATGGACGGTATTTGGAGTTCTTTCCCAGGTGGCAGCGGCCAACATCTGTTAAATTGCGCGCAAGAATGCGACGAAGCTGCTTCAGAGAGAAAACAGTACCTATTAGTAACAAGCTAGGTACGAAGCTTTGTATTCAACCGATTTGATGCGATAAGTGACCGCTCATATTTAACAAGTGGAAGAATGTCGATGCACCTTGGCCGCTTAGTTGCATCAGGTTCATAGTACGATTGGATTGCTTTCTTTACTCCGCATGTCCAATGCATGCCTTACCTTTCTGGGTACAGACTGCACAAAAGTATGTGTATAAACGAAGGTTTGATGGCTAGCTTGAGAAGCAAATTGCGCGTAGGTTGCGTTGGGGAACTTTTTCCTTCAGGTATGTATAGTAGTACCTGGGTTTAATTCTGATTGTAAAATTACACAACAGTTGTAAATATACATTCATATAGACGTTATTATGTCC